>JAVJIF010034139.1:0-166269 GCA_038442645.1 Agave tequilana
TACCTCCATATAGATATGAGGTCCAGCATGAAGCAGTACAAGAATACCTGCAGAAAGAGGTCAGCGATCATAACAAATATGAAAAATAGGGACAATAAAGATAATAGAAATAAATCACTAGGATACCTATGAAAAGTCCCGATGAGGAATCTCCTGTGTGACATCCATGGTACTCTCAGCTACAACGACAACTCAGATCTCCAATCTGGGCACGCAAACCCAGGGTCGTCAGAAAGCGACCTAGTGAGTGGTAAAATGAAGGAAGCAGTAGTACATACAATAGTAATACAAACATGATAATAATATCTAATACATCATGTTGTACTGGTGATACCATATAATAAGAATATCATAAGCATGATACCATATAAGAAGAATATATATATGCATGTAGAAATATATATGCATGTCATCTTTTAATATCATCACTAAACCGGTTATCATCGGGTCATGTTCGTAATAATGTTGTCTAGTGGTGACGTGATAGAAGTGAACATGCAGGTGGATATATGCAAGATAAACATGCAGATGACCAATATAATATAACTACAGTACGTGTGGTGCATACAGTGAGATACAGAAAATAGAATATATGTACAGATGCATAAATAGTATTCCACCATAGTATCAAGTATTGTAGCAAAGTTTATAAGTAACATGATAGCGATACAATAACATGAACAGGAACAGTAAAAAGTAAGCAAGATCATAGTGAACAGGATAGCAGATAAAATAACAGGAACAGCAACATGTATTAGGTAAGTCATGTCAAGTCATGTACAATAATAGCATACATGTCTGAGGTAAGTCATGTGATTGATACAATAGTAGCAATCAGTACCACCTGATATTTTAATCACTCTCTTTCAGTGTCCCATACCACTGGCAGTTCATACTGGCCCGCACTCCAGTCGAACCCATCCGGACATGGCCTACGGGTACCATTATCCAAACGAGAGAGTAACCAAATATCAAGTGTTCCCGACGTCCACTATTGTGTATACTGTTTTAGTATGTTAATTGGAAACTCATGGTCGAGGAGTTCTTATCGGGTGAGTGTATCCCCTGCATACCCGGGACAACGGCCTTAAACAGATCCCTGGCTGCTGAGACCAGGGCCAGCCCGTAGCTTCCTGTGTAACATGTAACATGAGTAACAGATGGTAGCCAGCACTACCCGGTCCCCTGCAGTGGGACCTCAATATGGATCCAGTACATCCACCCGATAAGATCTAGTCAACCGTCAAGTCTCCCCCATACCCAAGTTATCTTTATGATCTGATATGTGATATGTCAAGTATACAATGTAACAAGAACAATTACAGTACATGGTACGGGTAACATGATTACAGGACCTGAGCTCTGTTGATAGCATAGAACAATATCACGAGAATCAGGAACAATATAACATGAACAAGATATCATGAACAATATACCGTGAAACAGGAACAATAGATGTGGGATTCTAGAGGTGGCCCCCGTGGCTTGGATCCACGTGGCACTTAGTTCCACACATCGCATATCAACAGCAGTCATGTCCAGTAACGGGAATATCCATATCATGTTCGGTATCGGGAATATCCATATCAGTAACGGGAACATGTATCCAGTAATGGGATTAACAATATCAGTAACGGGAAACAAGCATATAACATGTATCTGATAATATGGAACAATAATACAGATAATCGGAATGGGGATCCATATGACAAGAATAAAGAAATCATACATGCAGGTGTAACAGTGATATGCGGAGAATCCATAGTATGATGAGAATAATAATATGAAATGTGGTAGTTATTTATGTGTAGCAATAATCTGTGTAATCTATCATGACTAGTGAACTACTGTAGCCGTGGAAAGATGATACCAGTGCATGAAATAACGGTATCTAGCATGCATGTCTAGTAACAGTGTAGTGTCACCGAGTATCGTGGATCAGTATACATGTGACTATCGTTCTCTAACTGTGATCCAATATATGATATGACAGTGTTCCTGAAGATGGTAACACAGTGGCCTGTGTGTCCGTGACTGTGCAGGTATGATGATCGTGTCTAAAATAGTCTATGTCAGTATTTCTTATTACTATTACACCAGGAGATACCTAACCATATTACAGGAGTCACTTATTTCAATGTGTGTCCAACAAGCACCAATTAATAATTAATTATTACCGTCTTTTATCTATAATCACGATATATCAATCACTGTCACGAAACATGATAAAATATAATTTATAAAATAAAAAAACTCACAAACTGGCTACATGACTGTAGCTCTCGTTCCCACGATCGCAACGGATCTAGAATCGCCCGAATCGGAGTCCGGATGCTCCAGTTATCGCTCGAATACTAACATAAATGAAAATGGGGTTAAATATGTAAATAAATAAAAATAATAAATGCAAATACGAAATTGTACAAGGTGTTTATGTAAAAGTACCTTTATTGGATTTCGGATGCGGGTGGTAAACGGGTCGGATCCAGATCCACAACCCAAACCCGTAATTTAAGTTAATTGGGTTGACGGGTAAACGGGTTAATGGGTTTTCAAATAGGTTATTGGTATGAACCCACTAAGGTTATTGGTTTGGGTTCTACCCAACCCAATCACCAAACACCATGGCAGCAGCAGCAGCTTGCTGCTGCTGCCCCTGCGGGTCGGCCGGCCAGTTCCGCTGGCCGGCGGCGCCGGATGGCCGGCCGGCGGCGACCCCGGCCGCCGGCAGCGGCCCGACTCTGACCGGAGAGAGAGATATAGAGATGAGAGAGAGAATTTGAGAGAATAAAAGAAAAGAAAGAAGGAGAAGAAGAAGAACAGGAAGGGAAGGAGAAGAAGAAAGAAGAAGAGGAAGAAGAAGAAGAGGAAGAAGGAGAGGGTGCGGTGTTGCGGGGCTTGTGGCCGGCGGCGGCGGTGGCGGCCGGCGCACGCCGGGCTGGGCGCGGCGGCCGGAGGAGATGCGCCGGCTGTAAAACAGGGAGAGGAGGAGAGAGGTTAGAGAAAGGGAGAATTGATTAGGGTGTTTAATTAGAGAGAGAAAGTGAGAGAAATAGAGAGAGAGATTGGAAAGAGAGATAATTAAGAGAGATTTTTAAAGAGAGGGGAGGAACAGTAAGGCGGTGGTGGCGTTCTCCAGAGGAATGGAGAAGAAAGGAGAAGAAAAGAAAGAAAAGAAAGAAAAAGAAAAAAAATTATTTAATTATTATTATATTAGCCTCAAATTTGACCAGTTCCGAACAGTGCCTAAAAATTACAGAAAATAGGAAATATTATTTGGAGACGTAATATGAAGACGGTTTGTCAAAACTCAATCCGGTTTGCAAATTAAAAATCCCAGAGTGTCTCGCCGATACGGGCTACACCGGTTTGGCCCGATTTTCGATAATTTCAGAAAAATCCCAAAAATACCCGAACGTAGATAACATGATTCTAAGACACACGGTGAAAGCCGATTCTCAAAATACAACTCCATTTGTGAAATAAAAATCGGAAGGCCGGTAACCGGTATCGGTCGACACCGACTACGGAGATTTTCCAAAATAATCCAGAAAAAATTCCAGAAAATCCTGAAAAATCTAAAATATTAGAAAATAATTTTTAAAATTGAAATCAACTCAATCGGACTAACACGGAGGTCAAATCAATTTTGTACATCGTATCGCGTACCGATACGGTGATACGTACACCGGGATCAGGGTGTTACAGTTGTGCATCCAGTTTGTGAAGCCGGTGATGGTGTTCAGTGTGCTCTACTCAAACTTGGTTGGACTGTCAGCTGAAGACATGTAGACTGGAGGGATCCGGTCATTGGAGAGTCAGTGTTGGCTCATGATGAGTTTTTCGTGAGGTCATGAAGTTGCTGAGTGAGAGACACGTTCGTTGATCGGCTCGTATGATATTTCTCCTAAGATGAAGAGATGGGAATGCATGTATGGCGCACTCTGGTTGGATAGCTGAGCTGAAATTGATATTGGAGTTTGGTAAGGTTGCAGGTAGCAACGACAAACTCAATTTGGGTCTGGTGAGATCAGTAGAAATCAATTGTATGTGTACTGGCGATTCGTTTGAAGGAACATGTTTCGTCTGTTGGCCAAGTCGAGATCATGTGACGATTTTTCCGAGATCGTGAGTCGATTTCGTTTGGAGTGCACAAGCTGAGATTGTGTGTCGATTTTGTCAAGATCGTGTGTCGATTTCGCCAGGTGATATATTGGTGTTCGTTGGAGTTCGGTTCAGATTTGAGAAATCTTCACTGAGGTGGAGAATTGTAGAGAGAGAAGAGATAGAGGAGATAGAGGAAGGTAGCATAGAGATTGGAAGACAAAGGAAGCAAACAGCGCATTGCAGCAGACCAAAAGACAGGTCTCGGTCGACACAGCTACGGTCGACCGATGGACAAGGTCGGTCGACCGCCTGGTCGACCGACGTGCACAACGTGCACAGCAAAAGAGCGGTCGACCGGCCCGGTCGACCGATTGAAACACGTCTGCTTTCTATAGGTGCCGGTCGACCGGGCACAGGGTCGACTGGCCGGCCGGTCGACCGACAGACGCGTTTTTGGCTGTGCTTTCTAGATTCAAATTTCTTTTCTGTTTGGGATCGAATCCAATCGTGGTTTCCTAAAACTCTGGGACTCTGTGGCTATAAATAAGGGCTAGAGCCCTCATGTATTGTATCCCTAAAAATCCTCTGAAAATCTCCTTGAAAATTCCTTAAAGTAAGGAACAAGTTGTAATTGATCGTTGAATCAATAAAATCTCTCTCTCCCTTACCCAGAGAACGTAGGCAAATTGTCGAATCTCGTTAAATACTGTGTTGATTTGCTTTCTCTATATTTTCTCTGTTCTTATCGTGTTGGGTACATCTCCGGCTGCTTCTGTCTCTGTCTGGTTGGTGGATTCCTCAGAGAGATTGTTGCCAATGGCGTGCACAACACTCTCGGTGGAAGGATTATCAGAGCGTCAAAGGTGCCTCATGAAGAGTCAATTCCTTCCCTTAGAACCATACTAGGAGTTTTCTCGATGTGGCGGTCCTAATAGGTTTTCAGTTCCGATAACTTTGAGGAGATTCCGGTATGTTATTCTGCAGCTCACTGGTGAATGTGAGAGGCAGGCAACAAAAAGGCACCAGGCAGGTCAAAGCACTTGATCCTTTGCCCCATACTTGGAGATGCTCTCTCCGCCGCGCCCGCGGAGAATTTTCATTTGTTCGCCTTCAGTATAAAAGGCCTACTGACCTGCCGGTGAACAGTCGATTACTAAAAGAAGAAAAACTAGGGTTCAAGGCTTTCCACCTATTTGTACTGGAAGGTTGTAAGCATTTACTTCAAACCGTAGATGGTTCTCGGACCAATATCATGAGGAACTGCACCAAGAACTTTTCATCATTACTTATTGTTACTGCGCAGCGAAGTCTCTTTGGATACTAAGCTCAGGTTGGGAAATGGCATGATTAGAGCGAAAGATGCATAAAAATGGACATCACAGGTGTTCACATGTGATATTCAAACCCTTCAGCATAGAGTCAATATTTTCTTCTCCTTCTTGGAGCAATGGTGTACCAGAGGCAGAACTTGATTCAACAGGATAGAGCATCTTTGAAGTTGTTGATGTCATGTTGTTTAACGAGGTACTCTCTAGGGTTGCTAACAGAGGCAGTACTGTGCTTGGACTGAACAAATTAATGAAGAACTTTTTCCCAAATGTCGCTGAACTTTGACCTGGAGGCAACCATCTGGAGATGGCAATGCGGAAATTTAGACCGAGTAACTAACGGCATTAATGCAGCTAGCATTATTAGACCCCAGCCCAATAATATGACGCAAGAAATTGAGAATGTAATTGATATTAGAATTGATACTAATAAAATAGATCAATTGCCTCTATGCAAATATATCAATATCATGTATAATAGATCTTGAGATGGGTTTTAGATAACATAGATCTTCGAGAGATGATGAACTGTGCTCAGATTTGGATCATTGCTGTAGAGAACGAGATGGAGAGCCTTCTCTCTGCTTAACCTAGCCTATTATAGGTAGAGATTAATGTGTGGCTGCAGAGAGAGACTTCCTCTCTCTATATATAATCATTTGATTGCTGACCTTTCCAAAATGCCCCTAACCCTAATAAGAGAGTAGTATTAGGTCTCACCGACCTTTACAACTTAGCGCATTATTAGACACACCAGTCGGGTTCATAGTCGCTGCGATGTGGAGAAATCCTATCAACGGAGCCGTGACCTTGAGACTCTGAGAGGGGAAAATCCCTGCAGCAGAATTAGGCCTCCGAGTGGGAGAAATCCAAGCAACGGAGTATGAAAATTGGTAGGGCTCCGAGTGAGAAAAATCTCATAGCGGGAGGGATGATGTGTATACAAACGTGCAACGATGCAACTCGAATTAAATGTTAGATGTAATATTAAAAGAATAGTTGGGATGACAAGACTGTGTATGCCCAACTTTTAATCACACGAAACTAGTATGTCGAGGGGATAATCCAAATATGAAAAACTTTCATGTATATACCATGTGTCTCATGCGATCATAGACTAGATATACACAACCATATCGTTCCGGGATGAGTAACATGCACACATTCCAAAGGTGAGATTTGGAAAATACCCGAGTAACTGTACCTTCTTCAGTACCCTTGATTACTCCAACCTACAATTACACGAAACTAGTATGTCGAGGGGATAATTCAAATAAGAAAACTCTCATGTATATACCATGTGTCTCGTGTAATCATACGCTCTACGGTTACCTACAAATTAAAAAAGCCAGAAGGGGGGTGTCACCCATCGATAGATTGGATGTGTCTACTCCGAGTGGGAGAATTCCAGCAGTGGAGTAGCAATCCGAACCTCTGAGTGAGGAAAATCTGAGCAGCAGAGTTGTAACACCCCGCCCCACCGGGTATGGAGATGCTACTGCAACGCACATACACAGGGCGAAAATATCCTCACATACGTACGCTAAGAATAATAGTACAATCATGAATCAGAGTACGAAAGCACAGTGGTAATATACATTCCAATATACAGCTCAAGTACATTGTTATCAGAGTATGTGATTCAATATTACATGAATATTACATCACAGGAATGTACAAAAGTATGAAGTACCGAAGATTTACAAGATATGACCGGGTAGATGCTCAGAGCTGGAGAGGATTCTCGAGAGCTGATCAAAGGAAATGTATCAGGAAGATCTGCTATTAAGTCTCCAAGCTTCCACCAGGTTCCGATCCTGGGACTGTTGACGCTTTCCCTGCACACTCCGATCAGCAACAGGAACTTCACGGCTTTAGAATATGGACATGCAGGTCCAGGTTTATCAGAATGCAAACTCAACGAGTACATAAAGAATGCCTAGCGGCATGCACAGGCATACACCAATGGAATAATGCTTATATAAACATGTATGGACAAGTATATGTCATATGTAAGATGAACATGTAACCATGTATGAACGAACATGTAGATGTCATATATAAAATGTACATGTAGGCAACACCAATTGTATAAATTCAATCTACGGTTCCTTGAGATTAGTACATCGAGGGGATAATCCAAATAAGGAAACCCTCATCTATATATATATATCTCACTTCACCATTAATTAAGAATATACAACCAGAGTTGTTGATCAGTAAGTATGTCGGTATTCCTGTGATCAGTGATTCCAGTAGTCTGTCAGTAGTATTTTAGTATAAGGAGTATAAGTTATGTTTGGGATTCTTGTACAGTTGGTAATTGGAATAACTTAATTATATAATAATAATAATAATCATCAGTATCGATTGTTATTATAACCATTCACCTTCAGTGTCCCATACCACTGGCAGTTCGTACTGGAGTCCGCACTTTCAGTAGAACACATCTGAATTCTTATACGTGGATAGCATTGTCTAGACGAGGAAGTGATCTAATAACATCCGCTTCTGACATTATTATTATCAGATAATTAAGTTATATCATGTATATGGTACTGTGTAGCATATTATGTAATAATGATTATCAGTACCGCATGACATCTTAATCATCTCCCTCCTAGTGTCACCCATCACTGGCAGTCCATACCAGAGTAGTACCAATGTACAAACCCTGAAAGAACTTACTCGAATCTGCTATGGGTGTAACAGAAATCCGAATAAAAGAGAGACCAATTATCACACGTTCCTAAATCATTACTGTTGGGTTGTTACATTCTTATTATTCATCTGATCCATATGTCCAGGTATGTGTTTCCAGTACACATACAACTACATATGAATAAGACAACTTAAGTTATTGGAAACTAATGGGATCAAGTGTATCAGGCTCATAATGAGCCCCGTGCATACCTGGGACAACGACATCAGGATATCTGGGTTGGCTCCCAGAACCAGCTGCTAAACTGTAACAGTAACATGAATGGATCATGTCAGGGTGCCAGTTCACCCCAACCGGTCCCCTGTGGCCTCAGGTGGATCCGAAATAGTAGTTGCAACATCGAACCATTATGAAGTCGTACATATTGAAGTCATCAATTTCCCCATCCCAAGTATATGTGGAGTCAGTAGTTATTATAACATTCATTATACAGTTCTCATTGCATGTTCAGATGTACCATTTACGGGGATCAACAGGAGTACAGTATCAGGGAGATGTGGGATTCTAGAGGTGCTGCCGTGGATTCAAGAGGTAGCCCCCACCACATAGACGTGTGATGTGGCACTTTGTTCCGCGTGGCAGTTAATTCCGCACATCATAGCAGTAACAGGAGTATCAGGATTCAGTAGTAAGTTCCCATAAATCAAAATCATGATATATCCAGTCAGGAGTTACGGTACCAAGTCTAAAAACAGTGTAATGTAATAGATCATGAGTTATGGTACCGTTTAGTAATCAGTATATGTTCTGTAGTCAGTATCCATATGTCAGGTGTAATGTCAGTATTAGTTGTCAGTATTAGTAATATCGGTATCAGTATCCAGTCGATAGTATTAAGCAGCACTACAGCTATGCACATACAAGCGGAGCAAAACAGTGCTGAGGGCACAATCAACGCACAATGTTTAATCACTAAAGCGCTAGGCAGAGCTACAGAAATAACCGGCTTAGGCTGCGAGTCTGTAATCGGTAGAGTTTCACCCGAGTCAGTAGTGAATAAAGTGCTGAGCGCTAAATACACCATTCAGGTGAAGCTGAGAGACAGCGAACGGTCTAAGCGCACTCCCTTTCGGAAAGTGGACATTAGAAAGACATAGGTCTAATAGGGCCAGAAGACTAATTGAACACTGTAAAATGAGGTTAGTACACACAAGCATACAAATAACAATCAACGGCGCTGAGCGCCAAAAGGAGAGACCATAAGATCTAAGCGCACTCCCTTTCGGGAAGTGGGCATAAGAGATACCAGAAGGTCTAATAGGGCCGGAAGGCCAAATAAGTACCTGCAGAAGATGTTAGTACCAAAATATATAAGAATACCGATAATTCCTAAAAAATATAAGTAATTCCAGAAAATACAGGAAATTCTTAAAAACACAGGAAATTCCTAAAAATATATTGTTAAATTCTAAAATACAGGAAAATCCTATAATGCCCAGATAATTTCTAAAAAATATAGAAAAATCTAGAAATGCCCAGAATATGAAATATGCATATAGATGTACATGTGTGTATGTGCACAATGCAACAAGGGAAGAGTACTCGCCTATATCGGGAAATACCTGATACTACGACACGTGTGTGCACGTGTGCATGTGTATGCAAGGAACATGTGTGTGGGTTGTGTGGTGCTGTCCTTTGGCAGGCCGTGAGCACCTAGAGGATAGGGAGAGAGAAAATGAAGGAAAGAGAGAAATTCTAGAGAGAGAAAATTAGGGTTTTGATTTTGGAGGAAAGAGAAAAGGTTTTTGGAAACGGTGGAGGAGAAGATGGGAAGGCCCTAAGGGCTGGCGGCTTGAGGTAGGAGGAAGAGAGAGGAATCTTAGAGAGAGAAAATGAAAGGAGGAGAGAGAAAGTAAGTTTTTAGGTTTTGGAGAGAAAAATTGGGGGAAATATGGGGAGGTGGAGGAGCACGTGAAGGAGGCTAGAGAGGTGGCCAGACTAGTGTAGGAGATGGAGGTAGAGAGAGAAAGTGGAGAGAGAGTAGAAGAGGAGAGGGAAAGTGAGATTTGGGCATTTTAGAGAGAGAATGAATGGAAAAATTAGAAAAAAATTGTGGCTGGCTTAGGAAAGGTGGAAGAGAGGTTATCGTGGTGGTGGAGTGGTTGTAGGAGGTGGTGTAGGTTTTATGATCTTTAGGGATTTTTGGAGGAGTTTTGGTATTTTTAGAGAGAGAAAATGATGAAGGGAGGAAGGAAGAGGCTGGCCATGGCCTTAGGCAGGTGAGGGAGGATAGACGGGGAGAGGCTTCTTTGAGATGCCAAAGCCTGGCTTCCTTGAGAAGCCAAGGAGGCTTCTAGAAAAATAGAGAAAGAAAAGAAAAAGAAAAGGAAAAGAAATGGAAATGCAATTATAGATTGTTGGGGGTTATGTGTAAATGTCCCATAAGAAAATAATATAAAAAATAAAAAATTGGAAAAGAAATGAATTTATAGAGAAAGAAAAGGAAAAATAGAAGGAGAGAGAAATATTTAATTAAATAATTATTTAAAAAGAAAAATGAGAAATTTCTAGGATAGAATTTATTGCTAATGCAGAGTCTCGTGTAAAAATTTCAGGTCAAACGGAAGAAAATACGTACATGAAATGACATATGTACGATCAAACTGTCAAAAACCGTAAAAGGATACGTATTCTGGAATCAAGATATTACATGAGTTGGCCTCCGAGTGAAAAAAATTTCAGCAGCGGAGTCAGCTTCACAGTCGCTCCAAGTGGAAAAATCCCATCAGCGGAGCCGTGATCCCAATAAGGACCTAAAGTGGGGATCACCCATCGACAGATTGGATGCGTCTACTCCGAGTGGAGAAAATCTCAGCAGCAAAGTGGCGATCCGGACCTCCAATAGGGAAATCCCAGCAATGGAGTTGAACTTTCAAGTGAAAAATTTCAGCAGCGAAGTCGGGTTCATAGTCTCTTCCGAGTGGGAAAAATCCCATCAGCCGGAGCTGTGACCTCGGTAAAACCCCAGCAGAGGAAAACTGCATGGGGTTTATTCCACCCGTGAGTTAGATGAGGGGAGCCTATAGGCTAGTATTTATGTTTTCGAGTGAAAAAATCCCATCAGCGAAAATTTCTCTACAGCAGAGTGAGGGACTCTGAGTGAAAAAAATCCCACAATAGACGGTTTCGATTCCTGTAGGCTAATCGAGAAAAGGCCAACAGGTGAGTATGCTGCCGCCTCTGAGTGATGGAAAATACTATCAGCGGAGCGTTCAGATACAATCCTCCTGGAGGGAAAATCCCAATAACAGAAAGACTGATTCCTAGTGAGAAAAATTCTAGCAGCGGAGTAGTTCTGAGTGAGAAAATCCGATCAGTGGAATGCCTAGACACAGTCCTCCGAGTGAGAGAAATCCCAGTAGCAGAAGGACTGACTTCGAGTGAGAAAAATCCTAGCAGCAGAGTAGTTCCGAGTAAGAAAATCCCATCAGTGGAACGTCCAGCTTGGAATGGCCTACAATGGTTAGGAGCAAAGAATATCATTTTATTTAATATTGAAATACGAAAAATGGTAGGAACGGGAGTATTGCTCTCTCTTGGAAACGTGGTATCAGTCAATCGCCTTGTATTGGGTGATCAAGTGTTGTGGCGGAGTAAGCGGTGGAGCATTGAGCTATCTAAATTCGGAAGCTGCTTGGGAAGTGAAGATGTACTCTTTGAGGAGACCTTGTTGGATGAGCTATTCCAGGTACTTCCGAAGGGCCCAACAGTGGATGGTCTTTTGTCCCTTGCGTTCATGGTAGGAGCAATATTTGTAAATCACCTAGAGAGTAGTGAATAGGTAATAAGCTAATCAAATGCAACACTAATGCAGATTTAAAACTAATTATGCAATCTAAAAACTATTAGGCAAACACACAACGTATAACCAAAGAGTGTAGCCGAATTCCCGGTGAAGGACTCTGCAGTATCTCCTCAAGATTCCTCTAGATTAAGAGTTGAGATGCCACTATGGCTCTCTTAGTTGAATACAAGTGTAAGCAAACAATCCCAAACATATAACAATTAAGCACAAGTACATCAAGCATATAAAGATGTAAGAAATAAAGGCATGCAAGATATATAAACACAAGTGAGAGAGAGAGATGAGCAATCGCAAACATGAAAGAATTGTTTCGAGGTTCTAGCACACTTGCTCCACATCCTCGCCTTCAACACTATGAAGGATTTTCACTAAACATGATCCCGCAAGATCACTCGGTGCTGCAACACCTACAACGAGCTCCCTCAAGAACTCTTGGACCCACAAGTCCCTCACTTGTTCCCGCAAGAACGACACACGCAAGCATACTAGCTTGCCGAGGCCGCACCTCTTACAACTTCCCAATACAAGAGGGTGGAACACTTGTGATCACTTCTCTTGATCACAAAAATAAATCTCACAAATAAGTATCCCTAGAGGAATGATATAGTAATAGATGGCTCAAACTTGTGTGAGAAAACAAGATGATTTGTGGAGGAAAAACTCAAGAAAACTCTTTTGAAAAAGATCAAGAAAACACTCTTGATAAACTCTCTTTTTGATATGAAAGTTTTAGCCCTAAAACAAGCGGAGAAAAATCCAAGAGAGATAGAAAAAATTGGCTCAAAACTTCTCCAAAATCTTGTCTAAAACTGGCCAAGAAAACCCCTTTTTATAGGGTTCACAAAATATAGCTGTTGGGGTCCAGAATAGTTCCAGAATGGCTTGTTGGTCGACCGCCCCAAGGCAATTTGCCTGTCGATTGACTTTCCGGTCGACCGAGGCCAGAACCAGAGAGTGAACTCTCTGGTCAGTCGACCGGGGCCAGATCCAGAGAGCAAGCTCTCTGGATCAGTCGACTGCACAGTCGACTGGCCCAATGGCCAGAGCCTTGTGCACGTCTTGTGCACATCGGTCGACCGCCCGGTCGACTGAGATCTGGTCCGGTTGACCGGTCGGTCGACCGCCAGTGGTCTCAGACTGGGTTTTAGGTTTTTGAAACTTGATCTTTTAAATACCCATAAAACTCTATAAAATATTAAAACACTTTTGAAGTATAGTGTGTATGGATATGATCCAATACACATATAAGATGAAATATCTATATTTTTGACAATTAAACTCTAAAATGAGTTTTGCTTTTAACAAAACTTAAAACACATGATAAACTCATCAAAATAAGTTTCTAAACAATATGAAGAAATAATGTGTATGGATGAAATCCAATATACATAAACTATGTAAACTTATTTTTGATGAAATCTATTCATGAAACTCAAAAAATATGTTCTTGAAGCTCAAAACCAAAACATGTATTTTTCAAAAACTAAAACTATTTAACATGAAATGTTTTGAAATATTTTGTATGTGTATATAAGCTTGAGCAATCCACAACTAATCTATCTTTTACATTTTATCTAAAAATAAAATCTTAACACTTACAAACTCGACACAAGTCTTGAAAATCTTCTCTTGAAAATCTTCTTCTCTATCTTGACTTGGCCCAAACTTGATCTGTGAACTAGATTTCTCTTGAGTACTTGATGCGATCTTGAAGTGTGAGCTCTTAAATCAACATGTGCTAGCTTTAAAACTTGACTCGAATCTTTTGTTGAAGTTAAACACTGACTAAGATCTTGGTAGAATATCTGAAACCAAATGAGTACAGGATCATTAATATTATAACTACATGAGTTAATTATCATCAAAACTAGATTGAAGGGCCTTTGGGCCAATAATATTCTTCTGCTCCGGGAAGAGAGAGATCGTACCAAATTGGCCTTCGACGCCTAACCCACAACTGGACCTTGAAGGTGTTCAAGACCTCGCTGATGGAGAGCCTCAATGAAGTGAAATGTTGTCCTATTGGATTATAAGTTTGGAGCGGATTTGGTGGAAGGATAGGGAGCGCCTGTCTCTTGAAGGCATGTTGCCTTCGGTTTCGATCTTGGGAGTTAGCGAAGGATTCGTACGAAGACTTCAGCTTTCCTCCGACATCACCATGCTTCGCTATATGGTTGAAGAAAGTCTTCGTTACTTCCTCCAGCTGAATGTAGGGATGAGCTCGTGACAAGACCTCGCTCATCCGAGTGATGTTGTGTTTGAGAAGGTGTTTGTACATGGGGTGAGTGCCATTTCACGGATATGGAGGTGCTATTGCGATGTATATACGCATGGCAAAATACCTAATTACCTATTCATATATACGCTAAGCATCAATATCGGCAGTAATCAGAGTACAAAAGTACGTGATGTTATATATTACAACATAAAAGTACAACTATAGAGTCACGATAGGAGATGACTTAATATTTACAAGAATATTATATCAAAAAGGCGCAAAAATACAAATTTATAAATAAACAGCAAAAAGGTTGCTCACAAGTAGCAAGGGGAATCTCGCGAGCCAAACGGATGAGGGCAAGCTAGAAAGGATCTACTGCTGAGCTGCTTGATTCTCGAAGAACACAAGATTCTCGACGGAAGGGTCAGCTTCTGTCCAGCTGAACTCGTGAGGGCTGAGCTCGTGACGAGACCTCGCTCATCCGAGTGATGTTGTGTTTGAGAAGGTGCTTGTACATGGGGTGAGTGTAATGCCCCGATCCCACGGATATGGAGGTGCTACTGCGATGTATATACGCATGGCAAAATACCTAATTACCTATTCATATATACGCTAAGCATCAATATCGGCAGTAATCAGAGTACAAAAGTACGCGATGTTATATATTAGAACATAAAAGTACCACTACAGAGTCACGATAGGAGATGACATAATATTTACAAGAATATTACATCAAAAAGGCACAAAAATACAAATTTACAAATATACAGCAAAAAGGTTGCTCACAAGTAGCAAGGGGAATCTCGCGAGCCAAACGGATGAGGGCAAGCTAGAAAGGATCTACTGCTGAGCTGCTTGCTCCTCGAAGAACACAAGATTCTCGACGGAAGGGTTAGCTTCTGTCCAAGCTCTGGGATTCGGACAAGCAATTCTAGGGTTGTCAGAAACAACCAACGAGTACGTAAAATGAGGCCAAATAGCGTGCACAAGCAATCACACGTGTACATGATCTAGTGAAGTGATTCAATCAGGCAATACACGAAATGAAAAGGTATATAATATGCAAATGAACAACACAAGTGTTATTAAGACATTATTATGTTGTATTATTAAGACTCGTCTGATTCATATGTTTTAGTATGTGTCCCAGCGTCCTGACGCACATACATTCACTTATGAATATGATAATTTTTGTTATTAGAAACTGATGGGGGTATCAACGAACTATGTTTACAATGGATCCCGTGCATACTCGGGATCACGGCTCAAGATTGCTCCAGTACTGCCCCGGAACCCACCGCTAGGCAAACATGAGTGGGACTTATCGTATGCCCATCAGGAATGTAACATGAGTAAGGGTGCCAGTACACCCCACGAGAATACCTGGAGGCCCATAGGTAAAACTGAAAGATTTTAGATGCACAATATCCTATACCACTGTAACCACGATCACAAATTGATATCCACCAGTTTCCCCCATCCCCAGTGTAAGTTGAATGATTATTACAGATTTGTTATGAATATCAGTTTATGGGATTTAACAAGAAAATCAAAGCAGGAGATTCAGGTGAAATTTAGGAGTTCTAGGTGATTCAATATGTCGGGTGATAAACTGGTTAGGTGTCAGATATCAGGGTTAAGCAACGACCACAATCACATAATCATAATAACAAGTGTCAAGTAATCAACAAGTGAAATCAACATGATATAGGAAAATATTATATTTAAATATTTCAAACTCTTCACAATCATAATTATAATATTAATAGATTAGGCTATTAAAAAGCTAAGCGAAGCTGAGCAAAGCGGGAGCGTATCTAGGCATAACAATCATAATAAGTATTACACAATCAAGCAAAGTTAAGTAAGGCTGGAGCGAAGCTAGCGTACAGCGCTAGATGTCATCACGCTTGGCGTGGTTACAACTCGCGACACAGTTAAACGCACACGACGATGTAAGTGTATGAACGTTATGTTACCGTACGTGACGAAACTGCGCTCACGACGTAACTAAGATCGAACGGAGTTAGCGGTAAAGTGATGAGCGCTAGACTCACCTATCAGGCGGAGCGCGAGAGACCCAGAGGGTCTAAACCCGGAGGCTGAATGTAAGCCTGGAGCCTGTACAAGAGTGTCTGCACAAGGGTTAGTTTCAACACGCATACAGATACAAGAATGGAACATAGCAGATAATAACAATCAAGCGTGCAGACATGCGAAGCTATGCAGTGTTGAAGCAAGGTTAGCGAACAACGTTAATAATTAAAGAGCACGACGGAGTTATACACGTGTGACGGGAAGAGTGTCTAACCACTATATAATCATGCATAACAAAACTCTCGCTCAAGCGAATCTCGCGAATAAATGCTGAGTGCTAAGCTCACCTTTCAGGCGGGAGCATACTTAAAAGAAACTGCGAAGAGGTTGAGCCCGGAGGCTAAACGACCATGAAGGGTCGGCCATGCATGATAATAAAGAAGTAAATAAACTACATCACAGGAAGCGTACAAATACATGCATTTAACTATACTAATACAGGCATTCATCACAGATCTGCTACATGTATGAGTCTGGGGCACTTGGCCATACACACACGTACAGGTATTTACACAGTCCCAAAACATAATATGTACAAATCCTACATACAACATATGCCTGCTACTAAACATACTGCTGGCCAATACATGCAAAATACTCAATTACAGGAGTGAAACAAGGTAAAGTACTTGCCTAACTGTAACTGGACACGTACATGTAGGCACACACAACCAACACATGGCCAGGGGAGAGGGGAAGAGGAACCCTAGGAGAGAGAGAAAGGGAGAGAGAAACAGAGAAGAAGAGAGAGAAAGACTAGAGAGAGAACCGGGAAGAAGAGACAAAGAGAGACTGGGAAGAAGAAGAAAAAGAAGAGGAAAAAGAGAGACAGAGAAAGACTGGGGAGAGAGAGAGAACAGAGAAGAATAGACAGAGAGAGAAGAAGGAGAAGAGAGAAGGAGTGTCTGCAGTGCGCCGGGGAGGCCTTCGACGGCCAGAGGGCGGCCGTGGAGGCAGAGCTGCCCGAGGAGAGGCAGTTGGAGGAGAAAGGAGGAGGCAGCGGGGTTATAGGTGGTGGAGAAAGCGGTTGAGGGCAGATCGACGGCGGATCTGTGACGAATTGGGACGAAGAGGAAGGAGATTCGAGGCGGAGGAAGCCGGGGAAGCAAATCAGAGGTGGGTGGCGCTGGGGAGGTTTTTGAAGAGGTGGTGGTGGATCCGGGCAATTCAGGAGCTCTGAGGAGGCGGTGGAGGTCCAGGGGGAATAGCGTGGTTGCAGCGAGTTTGGGGGTGGCCGGATCTGGTCGGCGGCGATCGGATCTGGTCGGAGGAGGGTGGTCGAAGCCGAGGGAGGAGTTTGAGCTGTTGAGAGAAAGAGAGAGGGTTGCAAAGGGGAGATCGAGACCATGGGTCTTTAGGGGTTATGGTGGCCGATCGAGGGAAGCTCAGGGCGGCGCTAACGGCGGGCAGTGACCGGTGAAGAAGAGCAAGAGGAGAGAGAGGTCAGGAGAGATAGAGAAAGAGAAGGAGAGGGGGTTATGTGGGGGAGGGAGCACAGGCATCGGACGCGGGGACGTGTGGCGCGCGCGCTGACCCGAGAGGAGAAAAGAAAAGAGGAGAAGGGGAAAAGGGAAAAGAAAAGAAAAAAGAAAGGAAAAAGGGAAGGGAAAAAGGAAAGAAAAAAGGGAAAAGAAGAAACAGAAAAAGAAAAGGAGTCAGGCATTGGCTATACCAGGGCCAGGCTCAGGACTGGGACCGGGGACTGAGACTGGGAGCGAATATAGGAAAAAATATCAGGAAGAAATAGGGGAAATACAAAAAAATTTGGTGCACATATCTTAGTACATATTCCGGAAATGAAGTGCTACAGTGAGAAACTTGCAACCGCTGATGAACGCGAGTGCAGAGACGTCCTCACCGCAGTTGGAGACTTTAGCAAGTTGGCTTTGGAAGAAGCTGATGTTTAATTTAAGATTATCGCTCTGCCTCATCTTGACGGAGAGGAGATGATGATTGTTTTTCTTGGCCTCCAGGTGGGAGGCGTACTGAGTGAGGAACGTAAGGTTACCTCCTCGAAATTGTGGAGAGAGCGAGGAGGCATAGAGTAGAACCAATCTGATGCCACACCTTTTAAACTGGAGGAAAAAGTGACGCACAAGAGTGGATCGTTGTGAGAATAGACCGCCATCTTGTCCCAAAAATGCCTGATGTGCTGGACGGGGTCCTCACCTGAAGTAGTAGTCGAATGTTGAATTTGGAAATTTCCTCGGGAACTCGCATTTCAGGATGTCTTCGGCGAGGGGAGAGTTGGAAACTTTGGCAACTGAAGGCATTGGGTGGCCTTGCAGCTTGGCTTCCGCCATGAGATCTACCAACTTTAGGTTCGCTTTCTGACTGCGTTAATGACTGGCTATTCTAGAGAGCAGTAATTTGAGACTAGAATTGGTCATTGAGCCGCCTCAATGCCTCCTGCTCATGGACAACATTTTCATAGTCGAGAACCGCTTGCTCATATGGCGATCTGATTGGGCTTGTTGTTCCTTCATCTGCTCTTTCATGTCAGAGAGCATCTGAAGAAGCTGGTTTCGTGTCACTGCGATGGTTGGATACTGGTGGTTTGGCGGTTGCTCCCTGAGGCAAGGAGGAGTCGGTGTTTTCGGTGGTATGCGACTGATCGTTGGATGGTGGGGGCCGTGCCCCCAGCGATTCTGATGGCCTTACCTTTGGATGTTGAGTCGTTGATGGCTCGCTTTCTTGAGGCCACCGTCAATCTGGAAGAGGCTTTTTGAGAAAGGTTTTTTGGGTTTTTAGGTGAGGACCTTAAGTTAGGGGAGGATCTTGAGTGTAAAGACTCAGATTTCAATGAAAGCACCAATTTGTTGTGGTGATTTTTTGTTGTGAATAGTCAGACGATTAATCCACAAGCGAGAGTATGAGTTTAGTGTGTGATGCAACATAATAAACACAACACAGAAAGCAGATGTGAACATAATATTTTTACGTGAAAACCTGACGTGGGAAACACCACGGGAAAGAGGAGAAAAATTCACTATAATTCGCTGGTTTACAGGAATTATAAGTATGTATTGATTTTTTTGAGTTGAGATCTAATGGAAAGTACAAAAGGCCGAACGTCCCCTTTCATCCTGGAGAAGAATGTCTATTTGTGCTGAACTGTAAACCCTAGGCAGATTGGGTGCAAATTTATTGTAACGATTGGGTGCAAATTTGTTGTAACGATCGTGATCATTGACGTGATAGTTGATATTGCATACGACAGATTTCGTAACTGTCCACCTTGAGCGCATGGACATTACACGTCAACGTAAGAGAGAAGAGTGGACGTGATTGCGGGCAGAGATATCAATGGTTGTTGTTGAGGACTTCTGCGAAATGTCAGAAATGTTGGACTTGCTGGTGACTCCAAAGAGTGATGCCTCCGGAACGAGAGATTCGCTCTGTGATAACTCTAGATAGCAAAACTTTGAAGGTTGACTTGAATTCACACTAGAGTGATTCTTAAAACTGTGAATGTTCTCGAGAAAATCTGATGTGACAAAAACAGTTAGTTATTGTGATAACTTAAAAAAAAAGCCTTTAGATTGCGTGGGCGCGTGTGAGAACGTACCATGCGGAGAGCCAAATTTTGATAATTTCCCAATGAAGTTGGTTTCTGAATAATACAACTGAAGACAATACAATCAAGCACAATACAACAGCCACAGAGAAACTTATAAAAGTGGTAAGATCATAAATTATATGCTGTCACCATCAAATTATCAGGCAGGATTTAATGGACAAAATGAATCGTGAATATTCAGGGGGAAACAAGCCCCCCAGCAATTGGAAACAATTGTAAACAGTGATTATAATAAAGAACAAGAATTGTCTTCTTCTGTCTCCCCGCTTTTGCATCCAAGCAGGAAGGGACTTTCAGGTCTCAAAAAAAGAATCTTATTAAGCAAAAATGATATGTCCCAGCCACCATGAGAACGTAAAGGATGTTTCAAGCTGTTGACTCCTTGAGATAAGCAATAAGATCTGCACGGTCTTGTGGCTTCTTCAATCCCGGGAACACCATCTTAGTTCCAGGAATATACTGCACAAGCACAAGAAAGTCATGCACAAGAATTAGATTAAACTGACAAGAAAAAAGAAAAAGGCTACTGATTTTTTATTTTTTTTGGAACACACTAAAGAAGAGCAAGGCATGGCGAGTGAACTGAATATCAAAACAGATTCCAATACGCTTCCACTAATAAACAATTAAATTCTTAATTTTCTTGATAACCATTGACCAGCTATCTACCGGACATTAACCCCTTATATTATCTGATATAATTACTCAGGTGGTAAACATCATCTAATAAATGGTACATTTATAATTCTCGTTCTGCATCTTACACAAAAACATTGAACTCTACAACCGGCTATTGACTTGACATCAACCCCTCTCAAATTCCCCTCTCAATTAGTGCCAAATTCCTACCATAAGGATACTATGACTTGCCATAACCATCAAGATCAGTTGCCATCTGAGGAGCTTTCAGAAAACAGCCGCCTATTTGCAACAAGCAACTGTCAACATGTGTGTTTTCTTGTTCAGAAGTTCAGACAGAGGAGAAAAAAATATGTATCTAGTTAGAAAACCACTTCAGTTGTTTGCAAGTGTGTCTAGTTCCCTACAAGATGCATTCAGAGCGTCTATTTACTCCCCCCCTCTTGTACTTTCTACTCATGGTGATCAGCTTTCAGAAGACAATGACTACGCCTACTCAGTGACAAGCAAATCTAACATCCAGGATTTCTTGTCACAACCGTTCCTACTTACAAAACCAGACAACTATCCTGTATGTCAAACTGTTTTGTACTACTGAAAATCCAAGTCCATAGGTCTTTCTTACCATTCTTAACTTCTCATTTTTGCTCTTCTTCACGCATAGCTGAACTCATCACCCTACTCCTTTGTTGCTCTCCTCTCTCATTTACGTTCCTCCTATACTTTATTGCTCTTCGCTGAACTTTTCCCTCTCTCTCCCCCACCCCCTCTCATTATTGATGTTCTTTCACCTGTGACCAAATGCTTCTCTTTGTTTCCCAGTCTCTCTCCCACAATACCTCCCCCCTCTCATCATCTGCCAAAACAGTGCTCTCCTGTATCTCATTGGCATTCCACATATAATTACTACTCTCCCCATATCCACCCCCCCCCCCCCCCCCTCCAATAGTTATTTGCTCTTCTTTCACCTGTGACCAAATACTTCTCTTTGTTTCCTGGTCTCTCCCACAATACCTCCCCCTCTCCTCGTCTGTCAAAAATGTCACTTCTGTTGTTAACACCCCCCCCCCCCCCAAAAAAAAAAAAAAAAAAAAAAAAAAAAAACCAAACAAAAAAAAACCGCACAGACACTGACTGTTGGCAATGGTTGGGATACCGAACTAGCTTTGGGAACATCTCCAAATCTGATTCCACTCTCCTCAATTTGCAGCCCTAATTAAAATAGTAATAAGGTCAGAGATTTGTGCAACATATCATGGTATGGCGTGCTTAGGCATCTAGATATACTCTCATCAACCATTTAGCCATGGCCACACTGGTTAAGCACAATAAGTTATCCAGCTTCAAAATATTCCTCATTGCAACCCCTTTCTGTTTCTCTACAGTTGCCCACAATCAGCACTTGCTCAACTATCAATAGTAGCTCAAAAGTGCTACTGTAGAATCTATAAAATGTACAAGGAGTGTGCCGCCTACGTTTACCACCTAAAAGCTCCAATGAAGGAACAAGATGAAAGTGAAAGATTGCCTTGGCTTACTGCCAGGTGAACCCCCCAGAAAATCCAGTATTCCATGGCACAATTTACCTGTTGTTGAAGCACTCAAGCACATTAACCAACATGGTAAAAATCACAAGAGATGTGATCTGTGTGTCTGACTCTGTCCATAAGGCCCAAAACTAGCTCTCACAACATTCTCTCAACCAATTCAATAAATGCTCAACAGGATCTAACCTACAGACTTATGGTGCTTGCATGATCGACAACGATGATAAGATAGTTAACGTTTCAATCTCAGAACTACAATAAACCCAGAACGCTAGACAGACCCCTTAATTGTAATGGCAAAAAATGAAAATAACAAGAGAAACCATCTGCTGACATACAAATCCCATAACACTTGAGGAATGAACAAAACTGCATCCTCTCTTGTCCAGTCACTTCCAAGAGCATAGATATCTATCACACTTCACAATACTAAGAGAAGAAATAATGTCAACCCAACCCGAGACTACCAAAAAGGCTAGCAGATAGAATTGCCAGCCAAATTTGTCACGTGACATGGATTCAGCCTTTTGAATCCTTCAGTTGCTTTCCTATGTCAAAAATTGACACTTTTCAACTTGAAAACTCTTTTTTTAAGGAAAAACTTCAAAACTTTGGCCAACATAACGACGAATCTCAATGAGGTCTAATGTCATGTGACACAAACAATTTCATTAAACAAAAGAAGAAAAGAAAAGAAACATCATATAAAAATTAAAGTAAAAAAAGAGAAATTTTAGAAGATTTTGTCATCTGGCAAGCAAGGGCTGAATGCCGCAAAAAAGATAGATAAAACAGGAAAACCAAAAGAACCAACTTGCCAATTTTGACCAATATTAGGTTTAAGGAGACATAGTTTGAAATTATCATATTTATGGAGATTTAGATTGTAATTTGTAACTTGAGATAAAGTTGGCTATTTTCGGAAGGATTTGAGCATGAATTATTCCAACTCAAATCTAGTGCTACGACATTCAAATACAAGATCCTCGAAGTTGATTTACATTATTTAAAGTAATTAAAAATAAAAAAATTAAGTGTTTTGTAGTTTTCTTGTCCATGCATCAAGTAGCACAAATGAACGGTCAAAACTAGCATATTACTTATATCTATGACTTTAGACATACAAATTCTTGATCCGACCATTTGATCATGATTTAAACATTTAAAAAATCTCACACACCAACTTTTATTATGTTTCAAATATTTTACACCATTAAACTAACCAACTCACTATTACAATCGTTCATTTTACGCCTATTCGATGAATATACAAAAAGTATCCAAACACTTGAATTTTTATTTTTAAGCATTCTTGATAATATAGATCAACTCCAACAAAGTGGATCTACAATTTAAATCACCTAATATTGAATTTGAATGGGAAGGATTCATCTTCATGTCCTTCCCAAAGGACCTAAAGTGTATCTCTTGTAACTTAACCGATATGCAAACTTATTGAGACTTGACTCATTGTCTAGAAAGCCAAAAATCTGGAAACCAACAGTAAATTGAAATCATATGTCCACACAAGTACAAGCATTTTTCCGATATATGTCCGCCAAATCACGCATAATTGAAAAAAGTTACACAACTCATATGATCTGTGATAAATCCCTCAATAAGTTATCTGGAACTGATCCCTCTTTTTTTTATCTCGAGAACATTCTATTAAGCTTAACAAAAGTGTACTTTTTCCTTGTTCTACACTTGTCCTTTCCCTAAGTTCTCCTTCCCAACATTGATCTTGAGTGGCTATACTTAAATATCTCACATATTCAGTCTATGGGTTCAAATGCACAATAGTAGGAAAAGAGACATTAAAATAGAAGAAATAAGGGAAAGAGTGGGGTGAACAAAAAGTATCAACATCAGCTAACTTCAATGGAATATTACCAGGATAAAAAGGAATTGTCAAACCACAGTAACTAATAAAAACTTATTAGATTAGAGTGACAGCCTGATCTGTGTTTCCTGTCATTCATGCGATTAGAGGGTATCTTTTCAAATCGTGATTTGGGAAACCAATACACAGAACCACCCTAATTTACAAAGTTACAATAAAACAGAGTATTTTCTACCCTTGAGTTGCGCTTTTTCAAACTGCTGATTGTTGAAATCGAACAAGAACTGATTAAGAGTAATTACAAAAAATATAAACCAAAAAGATAAAAAAGCCGGATTAAGACATGTCAAAGATAGTAAAGTGAGTAATAGTGGTGCACAGATGCAGCAGCAAAAATGAATTAGTTGTAAGGCACCTTAATTACAAAGTTTATAACTGCAGCCACCCAGATTCACGCTGCAAAGTTCACTTGACCTAGTTTCCAAGTATACTCATACTTGATTAACAATCAAAGTGTGTTCAAAGTTAAAACATTGTGATATTAAACAAGCTAGCACAAATCAACACTTTATTCTACTCAGATAGATGAATTGAGTTAGAACCTAACAAGGCTTGAAATGGCAATCAAATAAGCTAAATTGTAACACCAATATACATACGCTGATATACATTAATACCCTTGTTTTAAATCTCGGCCGAGTCGGCCGAGATATTAGCCAATCTCTCATTTTTTGCCTTCTGCAGATACGATATAGGAAATCGTTTGCCCATATCGCTTGCAGCAAAAAAGGCCAATATTTGAAATATCGGCTGACAAATCGCCCGACATGAGTCAGAACAAAAATCGGCCGATATGAATTTATTTTAATTGAAGTTTTTTTTTTGAACCCATCAGCATTGAACCCAAACCCGACCTGTCACCCGACTATGTCAGTGGGGTTTGCACCGTTAGGGCTAGGGCTCAATTTTAATTTTTCTCCTCCGTGAATTGAAAATGATGACGCTTGATTTTCAAATAAGTAGATTATACAACTTCTAATCTTATATTTTTCAATTCTATGAATTAACTTATTTATTACATGACTCATGACTGTGTGCAAATGTACATCATTTTTTTACCGTCTTTGCATGCATATTACATTATTTTTATTTGGTAGATGATATCTATGACACAAAACCAACCATTAATTATCAATATTTCATTATACATAGTGTCTGATATGAACGCCTGATATGCGCATGAATCCCCGATATCTCTCCCGATATTCGATATGAAAAAAACCCATCCGATACGATCCCGATATCCGATATTTAGAACCTTGATTAATACAAAATATGCAAGAATAAACTTAAAGTAATTAGGGAGAGAAAATGTCTTGCAATGAAGTGTTATAATTGACCAATTAAAAGTGATGATCACATTCAAGGATAAACTTGATAATGTGCCGGGTAAAATACTCGTCTTTCAAACTTTCTTTTTCACATAGGGGTTACAATCAATAAGAGAAATATGTTTAAAGAAAAATTATACAAAAAGTAACCACTTATTTCACTAGAGAGGAAACGACATTGAATTAGTAAAGTATAACCACATATGAAAGACTATTACCATAACAGTAGTAAGCTAACAGCATGATATAAATAAACGACTTTTCTCATACTTATCACATGACCACTAAAGACTAACAACTAACTTTTAGGCCAAATATTCAAAGACTTCTGAGTATCATAGTCAGGTCGAACGATCATACCTTCTTCGGGTTAAGCAGGTAATCGTATAAAGTATTCTCCTCCCAGATCACAGCCATGCTCTTGTTTGCATTAGAGTATGAATAGCCTGCGGTGGTACCAGATTGCCTCCCAAAAAGACCATTCAAGTTGGGCCCTATGGAAAAGAAAAAGCAAATAAAGTTAGAAAAATACACCCAAAAAACCAATGAAACTAACCAAAAGAAAAGCTCCAACTACTAATAAAAAAATAATTCGCATGGATACATCTTTGTTTAAGAAATCCATTGGGATCAGATTTCTGATCATGTTAAACTAATAGATCCCAAAAAGATTTTACGCAGCAAATTACAACACAAGATTAATCTGGAATAAGGTATAAACAACAGGTTGAACACAAGATCTATGATCCAATAACATAAAACTACTGAGCTTGTGAAATAAATTCTTAAGATCTCGGCAAAATCAAGCAAGGACACATCAGATCTAATTAACAAAAGAGAACACGCATCGGATATCATCAGAAAGCCACCATATGATAAAAATATATAGATCTATATGCAAGAAAAGCTTATGGATCTGTAAAAGGAACCGCAGTATCAAAATCGATAGTTCCAAAGAGAAAATTCCGAAACTTTGGCCAAAAACATGAGAAAACTCATTGAAATTAAATTAGAATAAGAGAGAGGAGACTGGATCAAAATGAGATCAAGAATCTCACCTTGTTTGTGGCCGGCGCCTTTGTCGACCGTATGGCACTGAGCGCACTTTGTCCTGAAGATCTTTTCTCCAGCCTTGGCATCGCCAGCGGGAGCATCAGCGAACGTCGCCATTAGAGATCGAAGAGGAGCTTCTAGGGTTAGGGTTAGGGCTAGGGTTTCTTGCTATTCTACAGGGAAAGCTCGATTGGAAAGCTCTTTTTGAGGCTCTTTGTGGGCAACTGGTATTTGCTTTATATTAAAGTAAATTACGAAATGACGAGGTTGTACACTATACTGGTCAAATTTACGACCTTTATCTATTTTGTGTGGAAAGGTTTTTTAACTTTGGAGGGGCGTTTTGGAAATAACGATCTTTGGAAAAGGGTTGGCTCCTTGTTTTATTATTATTGTTAAAAGTTTGTTAGAAAATGGTGACGGCCAGAAAGTTGCCACGTGGGAAAAGCGTGTTTGGCAGAAGTCAAGGCGGCGCCATTTGGGGAAAGCGGCATGCAACCAGTTATTCATGAAAATTAATTATTATTATTATTATTATTATTATTGTTAGTTATTTTTTGGAGTTGCCAATAGAAGGAATGAATCTGTCTATTAGAACAATGATAGAATTATTATTGGTTACTTTTGTGCTCTCTATTTTTTTTTTGTAGGTTATTCTCCCTTCCCTAATTTAGGGATTTTTTTTTTAAACTGTCTAAATTTTATGTATATTGCAATTTGCAAGTGCACGTATGCTTTCAATCTTTACTCCTTACCCATATACATGATAATTTCTCTGTTTTGTAAGAAATTTTATTTCTGTTACTGGTTAGATTTTTTTTTCTTTTCTATTTTTGTCCTTGTGGCCATAAAGTTGTACTCAGAGGGAGATGAAATGCTGGTGATGCTCGAATATTGATTCCGCAAATTTATGAAACACGATTTATGCTTAGCAATGATGAAGTATACTACTTCTCGTAGGAGTATTAATCACAATGAACCTTTTATTAATCGTTATGCGCCTTGAACTCAAGTTATTTGTATTGTAAACGGGGTTCTCAATATCTTGTAAATTTTGAGCCTAGTCTGGTAACTAGTGTTGAGGTGTAAGAGTAAGAAATTTGTATTTAATTAAAAAGTTTAGAAGAAAGATGAGGGACTAAAATGCTTAATTTTTTCTTTAAAATGCAATGTTAGGCCTTCAACCTAACAATATTCATCACCCCTTCTAAAACTTTATTAGAAGTCTAACTCTTCTCATTAACTATTTTTAAACGAAAATTTGTCTCCCACTATGATTTTTTTTGAAGACCCAGTTATTTGTTTTTTCTTTTCTTTTGATAAACAAAAAGGGACGAAATTACATTCTGTGTGTGGGGGAACTGACAGGAGAAGGAAAAGAAAAGAAAAGAAGGGGAAGAAGAAGAAGAGGAGGAGGAGAAGGGGGGCGCCGGCCGGCCAGAGGAGCTGGCCGGCCGGCCCGCGCAGCACAGCAGCAGCAAGCTGCTGCTGCTGCTTTTCCCTTGTTGGGTTTGGGTAAACCCCAAACCCAATAACCCTTGTTGGGTTTGGGTGAACCCCAAACCCAATAACCCTAAGGGGTTAATCAAACCCGTAAACCCGTTACCCAGTAACCCATTTTCCTTAAGTTAAATGGGTTTGGGTATTGGATCCAAACCCGACCCGCAGACGACCCGAACCCGCTTCGAAACCCAATAAAGTATTCGGGCGATAAATGGAGCATCCGGACTCCGATTTGGACGATTCTGGATCCGTTGCGATCGTGGGAAAGAGAGCTACCTTCTCGTGGCTAGTTTGTGAGTGTTTTTCTTTTATAAATTATATTTTTACCATGTTTAGTGAAAGTGATTGATAATGTAATTAATAAAACTTGATTATGGGTAAATCATTATACTTATTAAACATAATAAAAACCTGATTTATTATATGAGATGATTGGTATGTTCATAAGTAAAGAATTGGATAATTAAAATACTTTGGTGATACCTATATTTAACACTCGAATAGATGATCTAGCCATATTCCATCGGACACGATAGTTGACATACAGTGCATTATATATTCACGTCCATCTGTTACATAGAGACTTATTAGATCAAACAGTAGTGTGCATATACTTGGAACACCGTGACTTACATATCCTGTCACACGGGACACTATTATCTCATGTACATGTATCACCGATACACATACTATGACACGTCACACTATTAGTTCGTATTCATATCCCACCGATATATAGATACACCGATGCACGGAATACCGTCATTGCATATATTGTTATCATCGTTACATGGATTCTCGGCATATCACTGTTACACATGCATGCATGGTTTCTATCTTCTTGTCATATGGATCACCGTGCATATTACATGTATTATTGTTCCATGTTCCCGTATTCATGTTATATGATTGTTTCTTGCTACTGATATAGATATTCCCGTTACTGGACATGAGAGCTGTTGATACGCGATATGTGGAATCCCACATCTATTGTTCCCGTTTCCCGTTATATTGTTCTATGCTATCAACAAAGCTCAAGTCCAGTTATCATGTTACCCGTATCATGCACTATATTTGTTCTGGTTACATTGTATACTTGACATATCAGATCATAAAGCTAACTTGGGTATGGGGGAGACTTGACGGTTGATTAGATCTTATCGGGTGATGTACTGGATCCATATTGTTAGTCCCACTGCAGGGGACGGTAGTGCTGCCTACCAATAGCTCCATGAGCTCCCGTTACTTGATTCGTGCTCCCCTCTTAGCGGAGGGCCCTAGTCTCAGCAGCCAGGGGTCCGTTTAAGGCCGTGATCCCGGGTATGCACGGGATACACCTACCCGATAAGAACTCCTCGACCATGGGTTTCCAATTAACATAATAAAATAGTATACACAATAGTGACATCAACACTTGTTATTTGGTCACTCTCTCTTTTGGATAATGGTACCCGTAGGCCATGTCCGGATGGGTTCGACTAGAGTGCGGGCTCCAGTATGAACTGCCAGTGGTATGGGACACTGGAAGAGATTGATTAAAATAGCAGGTGGTACTGATTGCTACTATTGTATAAATAACATGACTTGCCTGATACATGTATTCACTTGTTTAGTTGTACTTGTTTCTGTACCTGAACATTTATCCGCTATCATGTTACATGTATATCTGTTACTTTGCCTGGTACATGTTACTCTTTCTGTGATGGCATACTACGCATGTTCTGCATTGCATCTATTCTGTTTTCATATGCCCACCTACATGTTCATATTGCATATGCCCACCTGTATGGTCACTGCTATCACGTCACCACTAGACGACAGTATTTATGATATAAACCGGACACGCTTAAAGACATGATCAGATGATAACCAGCTAGGTAGTGATGGTATTAAAAGATAACATGCTTATATCTTTCATGTTTAGATTCTTCTGCTGCTGCTTATATGCTTATTATATGCTTATTATATGGTATCACTATTACAACATCATATATTCTACATTATTATCGTGCTTGTATTAGTATAGTACATATTCCTGCCTCCTTCATTTTACCACTCACTAGGTCGCTTTCTGACGACCCTGGGTTTGCATGCCCAGGTTGGAGATCCGAGTTATCGTATTGTCAGATAGTCCATTGGATTCACATAGGAGACTCATCATCAAGACCATTCATAGGTATCTTTGTGATTTATTTCCATTATCTTATTTATCCCTATTTTCATATCTGTTATGTGTTGGCCCAAAGGCCCATCACTCTAGTTTTGATGATGATCAACTCATGAAGTTATGTTTACTAATGATCTTGTGTTTAATTAGTGACAGATTCATGATCAAGATCTTAGTAGGTGCAAAGCTTCAACAAAGGATTTAAAGTCAAGTTTTGGAGCTAGCACGATGTTTGGACCAAGTCAAGAAGGGTTCAAGTGAAGACTTCAAGAAGATGAAGACTTGTGTCTAGGTTTGTTTTATAAGATTTGTTTTTAATTAAAATGTAAAGGATAGAGTAGTTGGTGGATTGCTCAAGTATCATATACACACACACTCTTGATCTAGTTTTATTTTTACAAAAGAATTTTAACCAAAAAAACAAAATGGTATTCAAGTGAAGACTTCTAGTGTTTTGATTTTTGGTGTTTCTCATGTACATGTCTTTTGAAATCAAAACCATGTTTAATGCTTAATGTCAAAAATATAGATATCTTATTTGTGTAGTGGATCATATCCATACACACTATGCTTTAATGAATTCAAAATATCTTGTTTTTGTATCATGAAGAAATTTGGAAAATAAGTTTTAGAAAAATACAAGTTTTCTATTGAGCCAATATTTCTATATTACAAAATAGTCCAAATCATTTGTAACATGCCTTGATCTTGTGCAAGCATGTTTGTTTATCAAAGTATATTGGTAAAACTATTTTTGTAGATTTTTCAGTATTTTATGGGATTTTATGTGAACCAAAAAGACCAAGTTTTAATCCCTTAATTGTATTTTGTTTCAGGCTTCTGCCAGTCGACTAGTCGATCGACCAAGTCGACTGGGACTGAAGTCGGTCGACCGGCTCGGTCGACCGATGTGCACAGACGTGCACGCCAGTTCTGCAGGATGGCCGGCCGACCGACCCGGTCGACCGTCCAGAGAGCTCTGCTCTCTGGAAAGGCCCCGGACGGTCGGGCGGCCGACCGGACAAAGAGATTGCTCTCTGTATCCTTGCTCGGTCGACCGCCCGGTCGACCGATAGCTCAAACGGTCTGAAATATGACTGTTGGCCGGCCGACCGGACGATCGACCGCCAGGCCTGACAGACCCCAACGGCTACTTTTTCAGACTCTATAAAAAGGGGCATTTGGGGGCTGTTTTGATCAAGATTTTAAGGAGAGCTTTGGGCCAGTTTTTCTTATCCTTTTAAAAGAGTTTTCTCCACATATTTGAGAGCAAATATTTCCTATCTAAAGGGAAGATTTTATTCAAGAGTGTTTAAAGTGATTCTTTGAGTTTTCCTCCACCATTCTCTTCCTTGTTCTCACACAAACACTTGAGCATCCATTGATTATTCATTCTATAGGAGTGTTGTAGTGAGAGTGCTTTTAGGTGATCAAAGTGTTGTGATCACCAAAGATCTTTTCTTTGTACTTTGAGGAGGCGGGCAAGTGTGCTCGCGGTGGTTTAGAGTTCGATTATGAACTCTTGGTTTGAGATGCGGCCTCGGCAAGCTTGTGGGGCTTGCGTGTGTACGGGACTAGGGAGTCCGAGGGATTGTAGGTGTTGTGGCACCAAGGAGAGATCCATTGGGATCGAGCATAGTGAAAATCCTTCGTGTGTCGAAGGCGGGGATGTAGAGCAAGTGTGCTCGAACCTCGAAATAAATCCCTTGTGTTTGCGATTGCTCTCTCTCTCTCTCTCTCTATCTCCTTGTCTATATCTTGCATTCAATTATAGTGTTTATATTTATATGCTTGATATACTTGTGTGCTTAAATTGATATACTTGCTTGGGTTTGTTTGCTAACACTTGTATTCAACCAAGAGAGCCAACGCGGCACCTCAACCCTTATCTAGGGGAATCTAGAGGAGTTAGTTCAAAACCCTTCACGGGAAATTCGGCTACACTCTTGTGTTATACGTAGTGTTTAGTGTAAAAGTTTTAATTAGGTCATAATAGTTTTTACTTCCGCATTATTTGTCATTTAGTGACCATTAGATTAGCCATCACCTATTCACCCCCCCTCTAGGTGAACTTACAATTGGTATCAGAGCTTGGTACTCTGATTTGGGTCTTACAACCTAGAGTTAAAGATCCTCTTTTTAGGCTAATCACTATTTTGTACACACACCATGGACTTCATGTCACCACCCACCTTTGACATTCTTAACATCCAAATTTGGAAGGTTAAGATGTCTTTGTACCTCAAGGCCCTAGGCATTCATGTTTATCTTACTACCACTAATGATTCATATGTTAATAATAGCAAGAATATTGAGGCTAATGCAAAAGCCCTTAATGCTTTGAAGAGTACCCTAAATGATGATTATTTATCTAGGGTTTCTAATGTTGATTCGGCTTTTGTAGCATGGAACATCATCACCTCCCTCGGCGAAAAAGATCTATACTATGCGGGGAGCGATTCGGATGTTGGAAGTAACACCTCCAACATGTGCTACATGGTCCAAGGGGATGACCCCCTTGAGGTAACTACCGAATCCGAGATAGATGAAGATAATGACATGTCATATGATGAGCTTACCACTTTTTGTCAATTACTTCTTGAGAAATATGACATGATTAAGAAAGATAATAAAAATTTGAAAAATAAACTTGATTGCATGCATAAAGAAAATGATTCATTTAAAAATAATATTGCATGTTTAGAAAAAGAAAAGGATGTTTTGAAAAATGAGAATGTTTCCCTTATGTCTAAATTGAATGATTTGTGTGAAGGAAACAATACTTTGAAAAATAAAATTAATATGGTGGAAAAACAAAAGGAAATTGTTTTGCAGGAAAATAACTCTTTAAAAGAAATTTTGTTGAAAAAGAAAAAGAATTTGTTTCTAAAAAGAATAAGAAAAATGATTCTATATCTCACCATACTTTACATGCCACCACTAGTGAGATTAATATTTTGAAAGATAAAATTAATAATTTGAGTTCAACTTTGAACTCTTGTGCATTCAACCATACTAGATTGGAGTCAATGTTTTCAAAGAAACAAACTCCACATGTTCATGCATATGCTTATGTTGCACACCATGATCATTCACAAACACATAAGCATCCTAAGGTGTACACATGTACACATTGTGACCGCAAAGGTCATTTAGTAAAATTTTGTTATGACAAGTTGCATCATTTTAATTTTGCTAATAATAAAAATTTTTGGGTTCCTTACAAGACTAACCCCAAAGGAACCAAGAAAATATGGGTACCAAAATCCCCACCTTGTGTATTTGATGTAGGTGAGGGCTCTTACAAACCGTGAGAGATTTGGTGCCTTGATGGTGGGTGCACTTGAACTAAAAGGACACATATTTGGAGCACCTCTATCACGGAGATTTTGGTGGGATGACCACCATATTTGAAGTTTTGGAGTTGGTAACAATTTCTAAACTCCTATTTCATTTATGTTCATGCTTATTCATTCATAATATTCATAGTATGTTCATGTTTTATGATTTAATGTGCTTCATGTGGTAAAAACATGCTTAGATGTAGTTTATATCAAAACTTGTATTATACATGTACAAATAGTGAGCTACATTTGTTTTATATATGATTGCACTTCATACTCATTTGTACCCACTAAATGCACATGTATAGACTAGTTTTGATGATTCTCATTTATACATGCTTTGCCAATTCTTCATGTTTTCCTTCATGTATATGTATTTTTAATTCAAATCTAATAAATATACATGTTTACCCGTGAGTCTCTTGCCTTCATGCAAACATCATTCATAGACTCTTTTATGTTTGGGATATGTATGCATATTGTTAGATTTGAATAAATCATACATATACCTAGAAGTTTATTGTTTTAATGAAAAATGATTTTTCATGTTTTGCTTTGTTAAAAATGTGACTTATGATCTTTTTGAGCTTAAATGACTATTTTCATGAAAATACTGTTTACATGAGTTTTGAACACTCACACTTTATTTATTTTGTCATGACTTAGTTTCATGATCATTTTGAGCTTTTTAGTCCATGAGTGATTCAATCGTTATGTACTTAGTTATGTTTTATGAAAAACATATGATTTGATGTATTTGAAGGAATTTTAACTAGTTGTTTAAAAACTATTTTATACTAGTTATTTATTCTTCAATTAGTTTATAAGTTATACACATGATCCTATTTTTAATCCATTGGATAAATTCTTTTGTATTCTCAAGATTTGATGCTTCATGAATTGAATATTAGTTTAAATGTTAGTTTTTGTCAACACTAGGATTTATACTTGTACATATTATGGGTCACAAATAAATCTATATATGGTTGGGTTTGATTGCTTATTTGTGCCTATTTGGTGTGCTAGTATAGCCTAGTTTTGATAATCCTACATTTTTAAACTTGTATTCCCTTTTTGGATTTATTTTATGATCATGTGTTTTCATTTCATGTATATGGTTATTTTGCCAAACTTTAAGATATACATGGATACCTCTTGAGTCATTTGCCTTTCATGCAAATCTATATATATGGACTCAATTGTGTTTAGGGATATGTATGTATACTTCTTGTGTTGTCAAAACATACATATACCTTGAAATATAATTTTTTTTAATAAAAAAATTTGTGGTGATTTTTATGTTTTCAAAATTTATGAAAATTTTCACATTGTCTTATTTAAAGGAATATTAAGCTTTATTGCCATTTTTATTTTATTCCTTGATTGAAGGATTCCGTACTAGTTTTTCAAACATTTTCATTTAACTAGTTCGAGTTCTTCATGTGGTAGATTATACACTTAAGCTTAATTTTCAATTGGTATCATTGGATATTTTCAATTGGTATCAATTTGACTTTATTTTTGTATATACTCATATTTTGTTCTCTTATATATGTATGTATCAATTTCAATTGTACTCATTTTTCATACATATATATGTTTTGTATTTGTGCTTGAGTTAAAATTGATTTACATGTTTAAAAGTACAAACTTTGTTTATGCTAAGCTTACTTCAAACTTTTTAAGCTTATGCATTATGTTTTAAAATTGGTATCAAAAATTTAAAAAATCATGTTTATTTGATATCTCAAGATTTGTTTTATAAGAAAAATTCAAAATTTTTTGATTTGTATTGCCTATATGCAAGGAGAGCTTAACATCTCTTCTACATATAAATTCATGTTGAGTGTATTGTATATTGAGGAGCTTGACAACTCTTCTTTATGTGGTACACGTGTATAGAGGGAGCTTCACATCTCCTCTTATGCATTACATATTATACGTTCTGTGAATTAGGGCTTGTCATCTCTTCTTCATGTAATGCATATGTGTAGGGAAGTTAACTTAGCGTCTCCTCTTCATGAATGTATATCGCATATAACCTTTTATTGACTTATTTGTTTACACCCCTTATTGGTCTCTTTGTTTATGACAAAAAGGGGGAGAAAAATTTTGTTTTTACTTTAACCCCTTTGTTGATGATTGACAAAAAGGGGGAGAAGAATTTGAGGTTCATATGCATGTTTTTCTTGCTTTATTATTAAAGGGGGAGAAGAATTTATATTTATGCATATATGTGTTGTTTTGCAAATAGGAGAAAAAGAATTTGTTTTGTTTTATACTTGTTAGCATGTTTATCTCCATATATTTGCATACATGTTTAGTTAGTTTATGTGCTTCATTTTCATATCTTATTGTTTATTTGTTATGCATGAGTTAAGAGGGAGCTTCTTTGAAACTTTACTTTAATCCATGCATATATAACTTCATGAGTTTTGTCATCATCAAAAAGGGGGAGATTGTTGGCCCAAAGGCCCATCACTCTAGTTTTGATGATGATCAACTCATGAAGTTATGTTTACTAATGATTTTGTGTTTAATTAGTGACAGATTCATGATCAAGATCTTAGTAGGTGCAAAGCTTTAACAAAGGATTTAAAGTCAAGTTTTGGAGCTAGCACGATGTTTGAACCAAGTCAAGAAGGCTTCAAGTGAAGACTTCAAGAAGATGAAGACTTGTGTCTAGATTTGTTTTATAAGATTTGTTTTTAGTTAAAATGTAAAGAATAGAGTAGTTGGTGGATTGCTCAAGTATCATATACACACACACTCTTGATCTAGTTTTGTTTTTACAAAAGAATTTTAACCAAAAAAAAAACAAAATGGTATTCAAGTGAAGACTTCTAGTGTTTTGATTTTTGGTGTTTCTCATGTACATGTCTTTTGAAACCAAAACTATATTTAATGCTTAATGTCAAAAACATAGATATCTTATTTGTGTAGTGGATCATATCCATACACACTATGCTTTAATGAATTCAAAATATCTTGTTTTTGTATCATGAAGAAATTTGGAAAACAAGTTTTAGAAAAATACAAGTTTTCTATTGAGCCAATATTTCTATATTACAAAAATAGTCCAAATCATTTGTAACATGCCTTGATTTTGTGCAAGCATGTTTGTTTATCAAAGTATATTGGTAAAACTATTTTTGTAGATTTTTCAGTATTTTATGGGATTTTATGTGAACCAAAAAGACCAAGTTTTAATCCCTTAATTGTATTCTATTTCAGACTTCAGCCAGTCGACTAGTCGATCGACCAAGTCGACTGGGACTGAAGTCGGTCGACCGGCTCGGTCGACCGACGTGCACAGACGTGCACGCCAGTTCTGCAGGATGGCCGGCCGACCAACCCGGTCGACCGTCCAGAGAGCTCTGCTCTCTGGAAAGGCCCCAGACGGTCGGGCGACCGACCGGACAGAGAGATTGCTCTCTGTATCCTGGCTCGGTCGACCGCCCGGTCGACCGATGGCTCAAACGGTCTGAAATATGACCGTTGGCTGGCCGACCGGACAGTCGACCGCCAGGCCTGACAGACCCCAACGGCTACTTTTCCAGACTCTATAAAAAGGGGCATTTGGGGGTTGTTTTGATTAAGATTTTAAGGAGAGCTTTGGGCCAGTTTTCTAATCCTTTTAAAAGAGTTTTCTCCACATATTTGAGAGCAAATATTTCCTATCTAAAGGGAAGATTTTATTCAAGAGTGTTTAAAGTGATTCTTTTAGTTTTCCTCCACCATTCTCTTCCTTGTTGTTCTCACACAAACACTTGAGCATCCATTGATTATTCATTCTATAGGAGTCTTGTAGTGAGAGTGCTTTTAGGTGATCAAAGTGTTGTGATCACCAAAGATCTTTTCTTTGTACTTTGAGGAGGCGGGCAAGTGTGCTCGCGGTGGTTTAGAGTTCGATTGTGAACTCTTGGTTTGAGGTGCGGCCTCGGCAAGCTTGTGGGGCTTGCGTGTGTACGGGACTAGGGAGTCCGAGGGATTGTAGGTGTTGCGGCACCAAGGAGAGATCCATTGGGATCGAGCATAGTGGAATCCTTCGTGTGTCGAAGGCGGGGATGTAGAGCAAGTGTGCTCGAACCTCGAAACAAATCCCTTGTGTTTGCGATTGCTCACTCTCTCTCTATCTCCTTGTCTATATCTTGCATTCAATTATAGTGTTTATATTTATATGCTTGATATACTTGTGTGCTTAAATTGATATACTTGCTTGGGTTTGTTTGCTAACACTTGTATTCAACCAAGAGAGCCAACGCGGCACCTCAACCCTTATCTAGGAGAATCTAGAGGAGTTAGTTCAGATCCCTTCACGGGGAATTCGGCTACACTCTTGTGTTATACGTAGTGTTTAGTGTAAAAGTTTTAATTAGGTCATAATAGTTTTTACTTCCGCATTATTTGTCATTTAGTGACCATTAGATTAGCCATCACCTATTCACCCCCCCTCTAGGTGAACTTACATTATGATAACTAACCTCTTTCTGCAGGTATTCTTGTACTTATTTCCTGCTGGAACACTTGTATATATGGAGACTACGTCCTGTACTGAGGCTTAACGTACGCGTGAGTGTGTTTTCACCTCACGTATGTACGTCACCATAACGTCTCCGTATCCTTGGGATCAGGGTGTTACACTGTGCCTAACGAGCCTCTACAAGGCATAAAAGCTAGGGATGGAAATTACACATAAACATAACCTCTGAGTTAGAACTACATCGTTGATGCAGCCCAATCTGTAGCTGAATTTGCTTCACGACAGACATGTCCAATGTGCCTCTGAGAAATATCCTCCACTATCAACAAAAACAAAATGTCTTGATGAATCAAGTCAGTATGCGACCACGATCAAGGACCTGAAAGATTACAACTAATTACTCGCTTCAATAAAGACCTTCCTCGAATGGTTCAGAATTGGCAAAGCGCACTTCCATCGCACCCATTTTTGCCCCGGCAATGCGGCGGGGCCACACAAATTCTTGCAAAAGCACTTTCATCAGTTACTGTCCCACACTGCCCAGTTACAAGCTCAAGCACGAAGAGCCTGAGCTTAAGCCGGGCAAATTGATTTTCCACCAAAAAAATCGTGTTGTGCCTTTTGCCTGAGCACAATGGTGAAAGTGCTCTAAGTGCCACCCACAGTGTTAGGATTATGACGTGAATACGATGTGAAGGTAGACGAAAACTCGAAGATCAAATAACAGACGTGTACAAGAATATGTGCACAGGAGCAGTCGACTAATACAAGGCATAATCGACTAATCACCGGAATTAGTCGATTACTACATTATATAGTCGATTAGGTTTAGCTAACAGAGAGTCGAGGTTCTCAAGATTTGTCAGAGTGGTCGACTAGACTTTTGGACTAGTCGACTACCAACTAATACTATGTATTAGTCGACTAATGTCAGATCTGACAGTTTTCTTTTCTGAATCAGTTTTAAGTCCGAGTAGGATTCGAGTTTCCTTTTATTCTAAGACGGTGATTGTTCGTGTTGATGGAGTTTGTTTAGGACTAGGAGAGTTCTATGGTCTATAAATAACCCCTTAGGGATGACCTTCAACGTATCCCAAGAGAATTCAATGAATTTATAATTCCTAAGGGTGTAATTCGTTTAGGTGAGAGATTCGTGAGAGAAGCTTAGCCACAAAGGTTCTCTGTTCTTGGCGACCATCAAGGGCTTGTAATCTTCTCAGCGTGAGGTGTAAGTAATTCTTATTGTACTTTCTCAAAGTTTTAATAAAATTTATCCCTCTTTCTCTCGTGGACGGACACAAAATCTGTTTGATCAATGGAACCACATTATATTTGTTTGTTTTCTATCTACTTTGGAATATCTTCTTCTTCTCTTCCTCATGTTGCCTTAGTAGATCCAGTGGTTTATTTTCGCTACGCCGCCCGAGTCGATCCGGTCGTGGGGGTGTTCTCCCCCTGAAGTTACAACAATTGGTTCAGAACATGTAGATTGTTTCCTAACAATTCGTATAAGAGCAAAGTCAACTTGAAGATATCTGCGATCTGTTGGCCCAAAGGCCCATCACTCTAGTTTTGATGATGATCAACTCATGTAGTTAATGTTTACTAATAATCTTGTGATATTTAGTTTCAGATACTTTATCAAGATATTAGTAGGTGATTAGCTTCAACAAGATGTTTTGGAAGCTTTCACATGGTGATTCAAGAGCCCGAGCGTCAAAGATCATATATAGCACTCGTTGGAGTCAAGCTCGGTGGATCACGGTTTGGATCGAGTCGACTTGAAGACGGAGTTCGTCAAGAAGACTTCGGTACATAGTTTAGTTTAGTGTTTAGATCCATTTGTAAAGACTAGATAGTGTGATATGCTTAAGTTCACAACACACACACTTGTTTTAGTTTTCATGTTTATTGGTTTTCGGTTTTTGGTTTTTGGTTTAACCGATCTTGGTTTTCATGAATAGATAGATTCAAAACAAGTTTACATGGTTTAATGTATATTAGATTTGTTCTATATACATGTATGCTTCATATCTTAGACAAACTTATTTTTGATATGCCTATTCATGTGTTTTGGAGTTTTGTGTTTTAACAAAACATATTTTCGGATTTATTATCAAAAACATGGATATATATATGTTTCATGTATATTGGATCATATCCATATACATCATGCCTAAAAGTTGTTTCTATATCATGTTTTTGTATTTGGATGAGTTTTGAAAAAATCGGATTTTCATTTGAAAAATCCAAGTTTGGAAAATACGGATTTTAGTTTTCGGCAAAATTTCTATAACACAAAAATGGTTCAAAAAGTTTGAAATATGTGTTGAAATTTTTAACACATATTTGTATATCAAATATAATGTTAGAAACTATTTTTGTGAAATTTTAGAAGTTTTATGGGATTTTATTTTTAAAACCCAAGTTTCAAGTCCTGAAAAACTGCCTGCCAGGCTTTGGCGGTCGACCGGACCGGTCGACCGTACCCAGGACCGGTCGACCGATGTGCACAAAACGTGCACGCTGGCCAGCCACTTGGGCCGGTCGACCGAGCAGTCGACCGACTGCAAGTACCCCACTCTCGGGTGGGGGCGGTCGACCGACCGGTCGACCGTAAGGCTTGGATGGTCGACCGAGCGGTCGACCGACCAGAGAGCATTTGCTCTCTGGATTGGCACGGTCGACCGGCGGTCGACTGGAAAGCTCTAACGGTCAAATTTTTGACCGTTGGCGGTTGACCAGGCCGGTCTACCACTAGCCGCCAGGGCTGAAAAACAGCCCCAACGGCTAGTTTTTCAATGGGGCTATTTATACCCCATTTGTAAGGGTTTTTGAAAAAGAGATTTGTAAGAAGAAAAATTCTCCTATCTACAAGTGTTTATACAAGTTTTCAAAAGTGTTTTTAGAGCCAAAAGGATTAATCTTTATTTTTAAAAGGGTAGGAAAATTCAAGAAAAAGGAGAAACTTTGGGATTGGTTTTTTATCTTCATTTTAATCTTATCCTAGTTGTTTTCCCAATAGTTTTATTTGAGTTTTTGATTTCCAAACTCTTTGTTTTTCCACACTTGAGCCATATCTTGCTATCCTATCTATAGGATCTTTATTTTGTGGAAAAAGGTGTTTGTGGTTGAAATATACCACCTTGTTGTAACCCTCCTTATTGTGGTATCCCTCTTGTGTAGAGGTTGATTGTGGAGTGGTGGTTGGCTCCCTCTAGTGAGAGGTGGAGATTGTGGTTAGCTCCCTCTTGTGTGAGGTGGAGGATTTGTGTTGGAATCCCTCAAGTGTGAGGTGATTGGTTTGTAGCGGCTAAGTGCCTAACCCTCTGAGTGTAGAGGTGTTTGATGTTGGTTGTGCTTTGCCTCTGTAAGAGGTTGTATTGGTTGAGAGAGGAGTTGTGTACTCCTGGTTGTAGTTGCCCCAAATCCTCGGTGGAGGTTCCCTGTGTGGGAGTCCTGTGTGGACAAGTTAGTGGATTTGAAATCCTTCTGGGTGAAGGCAGAGACATAGAGCTGGGTGCTCGAACCTCGAAACAAATCTCGGTGTTTGCGTTTGATCCATTGACTCTAAACTCTCTCTCTCTTTACTTTGTGCTTTGCATCATTTCATATTGCTCATTCATTATATGCTTGGCTTGTTTGTGTGTGCCTCACTTGTGCTTAACCACGAAAGATTCATATAGCACCTCAACTCTTATTCAGAGGAATCAAGAGGAGTTAGTCCAGAGCCCTTCACCGGGAATTCGGCTACACTCGTTGGTTGCATTAAGTGTGTTGCAATTATTGTTTTAATTTTCGCATTTAGTTTATTAAATTAGCCTTATCACCTATTCACCCCCCCTCTAGGTGATTTCAATTGGTATCAGAGCCTACGCTCCTGATATTAGGTTTAACCACCTAGGAGTGTGATCTTGGTTTTGCTAATCTTCATTTGCATTTGCACACATATAGTTTGCACTCATGGATGTTCCTCCCAAGTTTGATATCTCTAGACTTGACATATGGAAGGTTCTTATGAGTTGTCATTTAAAAGCCCTAGGCTTGCATGTTTACCTTGCAATTACTAAGGAATCCTATCCTAATGATAGCAAGCATATAGAGGCCAATGTAATAGCCATAAAGGCACTTAGAGCATCTCTTCATAAAGAATATTTACATGTGTTTTCTCACTATGATTCGACTTTTGCAGTATGGAGCATTTTAACTTCTCCCGAGCTACCAAAGATCATCGATAAGATGAGGAAATCTAGAAGAGACGAGTCCGATGAACGTTGCTTCATGGTCCAAGGGAATGACTCCCTTGAGGTACAATCGGACACTCAACTAGATGCTAATTCTAGTTCCTATTGCAATGTTTGTATGGAGGCTCAAGCCATAAATAATGAACTTGCTAAAAGGTGTGAAAAATTACTTGAAAAATATAAACTTTTGAAAAAGGATAATATTGGTTTAAAAGAAGAAAATAAAAACTTATCTTCTACACTTGAGAATGTTTTGCAAGAGAAGGAAGAGATTTCAAGTGAATGTAACTCACTTAAATCCCAACTAGACCTTACCCTAAATGAAAACGAGTTTTTGAAAAATAAAAATGATTGTAATGATATTTTAAAGAAAAATGAAAACTTGTCTTTAAAACTTGATTTTGTTGTACAAGAGAATGATTCTTTAAAAATAAAAATTGATTTTATTTCAAAAGATTTAGAAGTTTGCTTAAATGAAAATAAATCTTTGAAAATTGATATTGATTCACATGTTTTCCATGCTAGTGTAGCTTCTTCACCTAGCTTACCTATTGCATGCACCTCTTCTAAGATTGAAAATGATATATCTTTACTTAAGAAGAGTGTTAATTGTTTGGGCTCCACTTTGAGCCAATGTGCTTTAAATCATACACGTTTGGAATTCATGTTTCGCAAGAAACAAATTCCATCTATGCATGCATACCATCCACGGCATACACATGCTTCGCACGTTCATGTACACAACACTATGTATGCTCATGTGTACACTTGTACACATTGTGGACGTAAGGGTCACCTTGCTAAGTTTTGCTATGATAAGATACATAATGTAAATTTAGCAACTAAATTTGTTTGGGTTAGGAAAGGAACTAACCCCCATGGACCCAAAAGAGTATGGGTACCAAAGACCACCCCTATTGTATTTGATGTAGGTGTGGGCTCTCGCATGACATGAGAGTTATGGTGCCTTGAGGTGGATACGTTCCGAGCTTAAAGATGACATATTGGATGCATCACTTTTAAGGGGAGTTTGGTGGAGAAGACCACCATGTTTTGGAGACATGGAGATGTGCCCTGTTGATTTGGTAACAATCTCTTACTCCCTTCATGTTTGCATGCTTATTAAATCATTCATTTGTAGCTTGTCATGTTTTAATGTTCATTATGCCATATGACATGCTTATTAGATTAGTGATGTACATGATTAGTATTTGAGACACCCATGTTTAATATGGACCCATATTTTGTGTTCTCACATTTGTTTAGCTAATATGTATATCATGGATCTAATGCATGTGCATTTACATAATGATCATACATGTTTTGTTTTGATTTCCATGCTTCATGTTTTGATTACTTGTTTGAATGTTAGTTTTCATTAAAATTAGGATATATACTTGTACAACTAGTGAGCCACAAATAGACCATTATATGTTTGTACTTGAACGCTCATTTGTACTCATTAGATGTACTAATATAGCCTAGTTTTGATGATTCATACATTTGACTTGTATTCCCATTTATTTGATATGTTTTTATGATTGTGTGTTTAACTTCATGTATATGTCTATCTTGTCTAAACTATTAACTATACATATACATCCTAGAGCCACTTGCCTTCATGCATATACTTTTGTGGACTCTTTCATATTTGGATATGTATGTATACTTTAGTTTGTACATGACATACATATACCTTGAAGGATTCTAGTTTTGATGATTTTCATGTTTTATGGAATATAGTTTTGTTTTATTCCTTACTTGAAGGATTTCGTACTAGTTTATAAAGTTTTTCATATAACTAGTTCGTATTCTTCGCTTTGGTAGAGTTTTTCAAACATACTATATTTTTAAACCTATTTTTGAAAACCCCTACCCATTAAGGGCGGTTGGTTGGGCGACCATGCCTTGTATGCTTAATATTGAAAATCATTTTAAACATGTGCATAAAATGGGTGGTAGGAAGTATGAGTTATACACTTGATCATATTATGTTTTCAATTGGTATCATTGGATCGTTTCAATTGGTATCAATATTGATATTCTATTTGTATACTCATATATATGTTTTATATATGTATGCTTACTCTTCATATAGTATCAATTTCAATTGGTATCTACTTTTTCATACATATATAGATGCTTTATTTGTGCTTACTATATATCTATATCTTTGAGCACAAATTTGGTTATGCTAAGTTTGATTTTTAATGCATATCATATTTCAATTGATTAGTTTTCAATTGGTATTTATACAAGCTTATGCATTGTTTTATTTGGTATTTCATAAAGGGGGAGAAAATTCGTATTTCATCTTTCAATTGGTATTTGGTTTACCTTTGATTTCCACTCCCATACTTTGTGATGAAAAATGATTGAAAAATGAATATTGATTTTAATTTGGTATCATATGCTCTTAATGAAAAATTATCTTCAATTGGTATCCATATATTTCAATTGGTATCTATTGATCTATTCATTTCAATTGGTAAATTTAAATTGGTATCAAATATTTTCTTTCATTGGTATCAAAATTTCATTGTTATTTCAATTGGTAAAATGTTTCAATTACAATTAGAATTCAAAATTTATATTGTTTAGTTACAATTGGATTCTTAAAAATGTTTTGATATGAATTGTCTATATGCAAAGGGGAGCTTAACATCTCTTTTACATATAGATTCATGTTGAGTGCATCTTATATTGAGGAGCTTGACAACTCTTCTTTATGCGGCACACGTGTGTAGGGGGAGCTTCACATCTCTTCTTATGCATTGCATATTATGCGTTATGTGAATTAGGCCTTGGCATCCCTTCTTCATGTAATGCATATATGTAGGAAAGTTAACTTAGCGTCTTCCTCTCCATGAATTTATATCGCATATATCCTTTATTGTTTTGTATTATGTTTTACCCCTTTGTTGATGATTGACAAAAAGGGGGAGAAGTTTTTGGAGAAGTTTTTGGTATATATGCATGTTTTCCTTACTTTATTCAAAGGGGGAGAAGTATTTGAGTTTATATGCATATTTATGTTTTGATGTTTTGTTGTTATTGATATCAAGAGAACATGTTTTTATTTTATTGGTATGTTTTGTTTTATTGGTATCAAGAGCATTTATTTAAGAACTTGTTTATGTTAAAAAAAAAGAAAAAGGAATTTATTTTAAAATTTTTGGTATCAAGAGCATGTTCATTGTTTTATGCATGCTCATGTTTGGTATTCATTGCATATATTTATTGTTTATTGCTATGCATGAGTTTTGTCATCATCAAAAAGGGGGAGATTGTTGGCCCAAAGGCCCATCACTCTAGTTTTGATGATGATCAACTCATGTAGTTATGTTTACTAATAATCTTGTGATGTTTAGTTTCAGATACTTTATCAAGATATTAGTAGGTGATTAGCTTCAACAAGATATTTTGGAAGCTTTCACATGGTGATTCAAGAGCCCGAGCGTCAAAGATCATATATAGCACTCGTTGGAGTCAAGCTCGGTGGATCACGGTTTGGATCGAGTCGACTTGAAGACGGCGTTCGCCAAGAAGACTTCGGTACATAGTTTAATTTAGTATTTAGATCCATTTGTAAAGACTAGATAGTGTGATATGCTCAAGTTCACAACACACACACTTGTTTTAGTTTTCATGTTTATTGGTTTTCGGTTTTCGGTTTTTGGTTTAACCGATCTTGGTTTTCATGAATAGATAGATTCAAAACAAGTTTACATGGTTTAATGTATATTAGATTTGTTCTATATACATGTATGCTTCATATCTTGGACAAAGTTATTTTTGATATGCCTATTCATGTGTTTTGGAGTTTTGTGTTTTAATAAAACATATTTTCGGATTTAATATCAAAAACATGGATATATATATATGTTTCATGTATATTGAATTATATCCATATACATCATGCCTAAAAGTTGTTTCTATATCATGTTTTTGTATTTGGATGGGTTTTGGAAAAATCGGATTTTCATTTAAAAAATCTAAGTTTTGAAAAATACGGATTTTGGTTTTCGGCAAAATTTTCATAACACAAAAATGGTTCAAAAAGTTTGAAATATGTGTTGAAATTTTTAACAAATATTTGTATATCAAATATAATGTTAGAAACTATTTTTGTGGAATTTTAGAAGTTTTATGGGATTTTATTTTTAAAACCCAAGTTTCAAGTCTTAAAAAACTGCCTGCCAGGCTCTGGCGGTCGACCGGACCGATCGACCGACGTGCACAAAACGTGCACGCTGGCCAGCCACATGGGCCGTTCGACCGAGCGGTCGACCGACTGCAGGTACCCTACTCTCGGATGGGGGCAGTTGACCGACCGGTCGACCGTAAGGCTTGGATGGTCGACCGAGCGGTCGACCGACTAGAGAGCATTTGCTCTCTGGATTGGCACGGTCGACCGGGCGGTCGACCGAAAAGCTCCAACGGTCAAATTTTTGACCGTTTGCGGTCGACCGGGCCGGTCGACCGTCAGCCGCCAGGGCTGAAAAACAGCCCCAACGGTTAGTTTTTCAATGGGGCTATTTATACCCCATTTGTAAGGGTTTTTGAAAAAGAGATTTTTAAGAAGAAAAATTCTCCTATCTACAAGTGTTTTATACAAGTTTTCAAAAGTGTTTTTAGAGCCAAAAGGATTCATCTTTATTTTTAAATGGGTTGGAAAATTTAAGAAAAAGGAGAAACTTTGGATTGGTTTTTTATCTTCATTTTAATCTTATCCTAGTTGTTTTTCTAATAGTTTTCTTTGAGTTTTTGATTTCCAAACTCTTTGTTTTTTCACACTTGAGCCATATCTTGCTATCCTATCTATATGATCTTTATTTTGTGGAAAAAGGTGTTTGTGGTTGAAATATACCACCTTGTTGTAACCCTCCTTATTGTGGTATCCCTCTTGTGTAAAGGTTGATTGTAGAGTGGTGATTGGCTCCCTCTAGTGAGAGGTGGAGATTGTGGTTAGCTCCCTCTTGTGTGAGGTGGAGGCTTTGTGTTGGAATCCCTCAAGTGTGAGGTGATTGGTTTATAGTGGCTAAGTGCCTAACCCTCTGAGTGTTGAGGTGTTTGTTGTTGGTTGTGCTTTGCCTCTGTGAGAGGTTATATTGGTTGGGAGAGAAGTTGTGTACTCCCGGTTGTAGTTGCCCCAAATCCTCGGTGGAGGTTCCCTGTGTGGGAGTCCTGTGTGGACAAGTTAGTGGATTCGAAATCCTTCTGGGTGAAGGCGAGGATGTAGAGCTGGGTGCTCGAACCTCGAAACAAATCTCGGTGTTTGCGTTTGATCCATTGACTCTAAACTCTCTCTCTTTACTTTGTGCTTTGCATCATTTCATATTACTCATTCATTATATGCTTGGCTTGTTTGTGTGTGCCTCACTTGTGCTTAACCACGAGAGCTTTATATAGCTCCTCAACTCTTATTCAAAGGAATCAAGAGGAGTTAGTCCAGAGCCCTTCACCGGGAATTTGGCTACACTCATTGGTTGCATTAAGTTGTTGCAATTATTGTTTTAATTTCCACATTTAGTTTATTAGATTAGCCTTATCACCTATTCACCCTCCCTTAGGTGATTTCACGATCAAGTTCGATATTCAGAAGGTCGATAGCGTCATCAATTTCAGCATCTAGCAGATTAGGATGAACGCCATCCTTACCCAAGGTGGGTTGAAAAAAATACTACTCGGGAGGGAGAAAAAGCCTCAAGACATGAAGGAAGAAACTTGGCAGAAGTTAGATTAGAAAGCCTTGATGGCTATTCAACTTTACTTGACGGACGAAGTGTTGGATAAGTTTTCTACAGAGAAAATAACGTCCTCGTTGTGGGAGCGACTTCAAGACCACTATCTGAGGAAGTCGTTGGCGATTCGATTGATTCTGAAGCAGCATTTCTTTCTTTTATTGCATGCATGAAGATACACCTATCAAGTCTCACATTGTAAAATTTTTCTCTATTATCAATGATTTAGATAAGATAGAGGTTAAAATAAAAGATGAGGATCAAGCACTTCTATTACTGTGTTATTTACCTTATTCATATAAGAGCTTTAGGGAAGCTATCATTTATGGAGGCAAGTCAATAATTAAGGTCAATGAGGTCAAGGAGCATCTGCTCAATAAAGACAAAATTGACACCTAGTTGACGAGTGAGTCTCATCATGATGATTCCGGACAAGTTCATTATTCAAGGGAGAAGAGTAATAATGGAAGTTCCACGGGTAACTCAAAACATAGGAATTTGACGTGCAACTATTATGACAAGAAGGGCTACATTAGAGCTGATTGTTAGCTTCGAAAGAAGAAATAACCAGATGCTAATTGTTGGCCTAAAGGCCCTTCACCTTAGTTTTGATGACGATGAACTTATGAAATTAAGTTACTAATGATCTTGAATTTATATAGTTTCAGTTATTAATCAAGATCTTAGTAGGTGTTTAACTTCAACAAAAGATTCAAAGCCAGTTTTAGAGCTAACACAGGTTGATTCAAGAGCTCGCGCATCAAAATTGCATTTAGCACTCGGATGGAGTCAAGCTCATGGATCGTGTTTGGTTCGAATCGATTTGAAGATTGAGGTGGACAAGAAGATTTCGATTTATTTAGTTTTTTATTTTAGATCTTGTGTAAGGATAGATTAGTCTTGATATACTCAAGTAAACACACACAAATTCAAAAGTTTTAGCTTCGGTTTAACCGGTTTTTTATTTTCAAGAATATACATATATCATTTTCATGAATAAATAGAATCAAAACAAGTTTACATGGTTTTATGTATGTTGAATTTCTTCTATATACATTGATGATTCATAATGTCTAAAAAACTTATTTTGATGTATCAAGTTCATGTGTTTTAAGTTTTGTTTTTATCAAAACTTAGTTTTTGATTTAATGTCAAAACATGGATATATCTTTTATATGTGTATTGGATTCTATCCATATACACTATGCTTCAAAATCTGTTTCTATATCATGTTTTGTATCTATACAAGTTTTGGAGAAAACGTATTTTCATTTCAAAATCTAATTTTTGAAAAATACGGTTTTTAGTTTAAAGCTAAATTTCTAAACCTCAAAATAGTTCAAATTGTTTGAAATATGTGTTAATTTTTGATCACGCATATCTGTACTTCAAATATAAACATGAACTTATTTTTGTGGATTTTATGAGATTTAATTGGAATTTTTAGAGTATTACACATGTAGATTTTAAACCCTAAATTTCCTGGTCGGAGCCTTCTGGCGGTCGACGGGACTAGAGCTCGGTCGACCAATTGGTCAATTGACATTCACGGATACGTGCATAAGGCCATGCCTATGTGACCGGTGGACAGTACGATCGACCAATTGGCACTGCCCAACTCTCGAGTAGGGCCCGGTCGACCGAGCGGTCGATCGACAGGGCAATTTGCCTTGGGGCCGGTCGACCGACAAGCTCAAACGGTCAATTTTTTAACCATTGGGCGGTCGACCGGGCGGTCAACCAACAGCCCATTCTGGGCAGTTTTTGACTCCAACAGCTAGTTTCTCCTAGGCTCTATATAAAGGGGTTTTGTGGGCTGTTTTCATTAAGATTTTTTAAGAGAATTTTAACCAGTTTTCTAGTGCTTTCTTTCCCACATTCTTAAGAGTTTCAAAAGAGTTTTTATACTTCAAATCTCTATCTTTATTTTTTTTCAAAGTTTGAAAAAAATAAAAAGAAAACAAATTTTTGGGAATCTAGTTTGTTCTTCATTTTCTTTATACATCTTGAAGTTTTTCCCAAGAGTTTCCTTTGTGATTTTCTTTTTCAAACACTTTGATTTCTCACACTTGAGCTATCAATTCTAAACCTATCTATAGGATCTTGTTTTTGTAAGAAAAATTATCTGTGATCCTTTGAGATCACCAAGATTGTGTTTGTGATCACTGGATCACTAAGTTATATTTTCATCTTTACTTTGTGCTCACAAACATTGGATCACTAAGTTATATTTTCATCTTTACTTTGTGCTCCTTCTTGTGTAGAGGTGATTATTGCTCCCTCTTGTGTAGAGTGTGAGAGTTAGAGTTGTGTACTCCAAAGTTGTAATTTGTAATTCCTCGATGGAGTTCCCTTTATGGAAGATCCTATAGTGGATAGTTGAAATCCTTCTATGTGAAGGCAGGGACATAGAGCAATGGTTAGAACCTCGAAACATATCCTCTTGTTTGCGTTTGGATCTTTTCTCTCAACTCTCTCTCTTCTCTCTCTCTCTCTTATATCTCGTATTACTTTACATTGTTCATATTATATACATGTTTGATATTGGTTGTATGCCCACTTGTGTTGAATCAAGAAAGTTTTTAAAGCATCTACTCTTAATCTAGAGGAATCAAAAGGAGTAGTTCTAGAGCCCTTTACGAGGAATTTGGACTCACTCTTGATTACACGTTATGTGTTAGCAATTAGGTTTTTAATTTCGCATCATTTGTCCTAGAATAGCTCATACACCTATTAACCCCCCTCTAGGTGTACTTTCAATTGGTATCAGAGCCTACGCTCCTGATATTCGGTTTAACCACCTAGGAGTGATATCCACATTTGCTAATCTAGTATTGTTTTGCACACATTTTAGTTTGTACTCACGGACTTGTTGGCCCAAAGGCCCTTCACCTTAATTTTGATGATGATTAACTTATGAAGTTCAGTTACTAATGATCTTGTATTTATTAAGTTTCAGTTATTAATCAAGATCTTAGTAGGTATTTAGCTTCAACTAAGGATTCAAAGTCAAGTTTTGGAGAAAACACGTGTAGATACAAAAGCTCGCACTCAAGATCGCATCTACTACTCAGTTGAGTCAAGCTATTTGGATCGTGTTTGCATCGAGTCATCTTAGAGATGGAGATCGACAAGAAGACTTTGGTCTAGTTTTATTTAGATGTTTATTTGTTTAGGTCTTATGTAAACATTATTAATCTTGATATGCTCAAGTTCACACACACACACACACACAAGTTCAAAAGTTTATTGGTTTCGATTTAATCGGTTTTAGATTTTCATATATATATATATATATATATATATATATATATATATATATATATATATATATATATATATATATATATATATATATATATATATATATATATCGTTTTCATGAATAGATATTACATGGTTTAATGTATATTGTATTTCATCCATATACATCTACGTTTCAGATTGACTAAAAACTTATTTTGATAATTCTAGTTCATGTATTTTAAGTTTTATTTTTATCAAAATTTATGTTTTGGATTTAATGTCAAAAACATAGATATATCATTTATATGTGTATTGAATTCTATCCATACACAATATTCTTCATATGTGTTTCAAATATCATATTTTTGTATCTATATAAGTTTTAGAGAAAACACATTTTCATTTCAAAATCTAAGTGTTGGAAAATGGTTTTCGATTTAAAGTTAAATTTTTAAACCTCAAAAATAGTTCAATTGTTTGTAATATGTGTTGAATTTTAATCACACATGTTTGTACTTCAAATATTTACATGAACTTATTTTTGTGAATTTTATGTGGTTTTATTGGAATTTTTAGGGAATAATCAAGTTAGATTTTAAAACCCTAAAACTCAGTACTAAGCCTGCTGGCGGTCGACCGACCGATCGACCGGACCAGAGCTCGGTTGATCGGTCGGTCGACCGATGTGAACAAACGTACACAAGGCTCCAGCCTTTGTGGCCGGTCGACCGTGCGGTCGACCAACTGGCACTACCCAACTCTCAGGTAGGCCCTGATTGCTAAAATAAATGAACAACCAATGAGTTTAAGAATGTACCGTGTAGCTTGTGGCTAACGGGTCGTGTCCACAAGGAGGGATGCGATGGAAGCTTTTCGATGAGTCGTTTTAAAAACAAGGAATTTGTGTTCGTTTTTTAGGAAAAAGAGAATGTAAGGAAAAGAGATGAAAAAGAGAAATTTCAACTTTCAAAAAAGGATTTGGAGAAGGTGATTTGTAAAAAGCTTTAAGAGTTGTGATGTTGGTTTATAATATGAAATCAAATCTGGGCTTACTATCTTCCTACTCAATTGTTCATTCTTCTCTTAAAGTATTAAGTCCCTCAAGTTATCATTTGCAAAACTTAAAGTTGCTTTTTCTTTAGAAAGGTTTAAGTAAAGCACATAAGATGCAGAAGGTTTGAGTCCTTTTTCTTCAAGAAAGAGTTAGAATCGGATATTAAAACATAAAGCGCGAAGAAGCAAGAATGAATTAAAAACGATTCACAAGAAGTTCAAGAAAGAATGGTGAATTCAATTATCCATACCCATCCTCATGTGCCTTCAAGAACACTTTCAAAAAGAAAGGCTTTTAAGGTAGGCATGCATATGAGTCATCGGGACTTTTTCTTTTTAAAAGCAGAAGAGAAGAAAACAAAAGAGAGTCGATAGCTAGCCCAGAAAAAGTATTTAGTTACTCATGAAAAGCGAAGAAAACAACGACATAATATAAAGCATACCGTACTGCAAGTGAAAGAGAAATCGGCCCGACTTTTGTATTGCTGTCACTTCAACCTTCAAGTACAAGCTCTCAGTCCTCTCTCTCACAAGTTTATGAAACTGGTCTACAACTTAAAAAGCAAGATTACAACTTTCTTTCTAGCTAACAATGAACCTCGATCCTAAGAAAATAAGTGCAAATTTAATCCTAGTCTTCGCTGCTTTTTTCCTTGCTGAAACTCCTTTTTATAGCCAAAAACCAAAGAATCAAGATCCCGGGAAGATTGGGGGAGCTGACGCTCCCCCAATTGAAGTCAGTTGGCCGCAGAAACGCGGCTTGGGCCGCGTTTCCGCGGCCCTGGTGTGGCCACATGGCCACACCAAAGGGGAGAAGGCTCCTGATTTGAAGTGGGGCTCGCATCTCCTGCTGGTTTTCTTGTTGCTGCTTCAACCATTGACTGAATCGGCTTTTGATTTTCTGGCTTCGATTCCTCGATTCAAGGAGAGTTTTCTCAACCCCTTGATATGCCAAGATATAACCCAGATTTCTTCACTTCGAATTTATTCTGAATTAATTCAGAATAAAGTGGGCTTTTGGGCTTGTTCTTCTTTTATTCCTTTGAGCATTTGGGCCTACATTTAGCAAAGAAAAAAGACACTTATTAATATCATTTATTAGCAAACAAGTGTGGTAAAGTGACAACATGAATGCAATGTATGTGACAAATCAGGCCCGATCGACCAGGCGGCCGACTGACAAGACAATTTGCCTTAGGGCCGATTGACCGACAGTGTCAAATGATCAATTTTTTGACCGTTAGCCGGTCGTCCGACAGGCCATTATGAGCATATTCTGGACCCCAACGGCTATATTTTGGAGACCATATAAATATGGGTTCCTTTGACCTGTTTTCTCCAAGATTTTCAAGAACAAAATTTTTCATCTTTTCAAGTATTTTCAATAAGTTTTAAAAATAAGTTTTAGTGTTAAAAATCTTTATTTTCAAAGTTTTTGAAAAATCAAAGAAAATCAAGTCTTTGGGAATTATAGTTTTGTTCTTCATTTTCAAATCAAGAGTTTTTTTCAAGTGTTTTTCTTTGTGTTTTCTTTTCAAAAACTTTGTTTTCTCACATCTTGAGCTATCAATTCAAAATCTATCCTTAGGATCTTTGTATTGTGAGAAAAATTATTTTATGGTCTATTGAGATCACCAAGAGTGTTTGTGATCATTGGATCATCAAGTGTATTTCTTTTCTTTACTTTGTGCTAGGCTTTGTGCCTTCCTCTTGTGTAGAGGAGAAAGAGAGAGGAGTTGTGTACTCCTGGTTGTAATTGTAATTCCTTGGTGGAGGTCTCTTTGTAGAAGGTCCTGTGTGAACATAGTGAAAAATCTCTCAACTCTCTCTTTATATCTTGCATTATTTTTACACATATTTGCTAGATATTATTTGTGTGCCCACACTTATGTTGAATCAAGAGAGCTTTTAAAAGTACCTCAACTCTTAATCTAAAGGAATCTAGAGTAGTTTCAGAGCCCTTAACAGGGAAATCGGGCTCACTCTTGGTTATGCATAGTGTGTTAGCAATTAAGTTTTAAATTTCGCATCATTTGTCCTAGATTAGCTAGTACACCTATTCACCCCCTCTAGGTGTACTTTCAGGACTATCTTGCCCCTCCCATGTGTGATGTTCCAACATTGACATGTGAAAATTTAAAATGAGTTCATACCTCAAAGCCCTAAGATTTCATGTTTATCTTGCTACTACCAAGAAATTATATTTTGATAATGACAAGTATATAAAGGCTAATGCACAAGCCATGGAGGCACTTAAGCATACACTAAGTAAAGAATATTTATCTATTATTTCTCATTATAATTCTGCTTTTACAGTGTGAAATACATTGACTTATCCCAAGGAACAAACGACAAATATTTTGGAGAAGGAATCTGTGGAGATGAGTATGATCAAGCTTGATTCATGGTCCAAGAGACTGATTCCCTTGGGGTAAAATCAGACACTTATCTAGATGATAGTTCTACTTCTTCATGTGATGATAATATGAATGCCCATGCTTTAAATGAAAAACTTCATTATTTTGTGAAAATTTGCTTTTAAAATACAAACTTTTGTAAAACAAGAGTTTTGATTTAAAAGAAGAAAATAAAAACTTGTTTTCAAAACTCAACATGATTTTACAAGAGAAGATTGAGATTTGAAGTGAAAGGGATTTCTTGAAAACCCAACTTGACCTTGTTTTAAAAGAAAATAAAATTTTGAAAAATAAAAATAATTTTGATATTATTTTGAAAAATAATGATCTTTTATCTTCAAAATTAGATTTTGTTTTAAAAGAAAATGATTCTTTGAAAAGTAAAATTGTTTTAATTTCAAAAGAATTGGATTTAGTTTCAAAGGAAAAAGTTTCATTGAAAAATGATTTTGATGCTCATGTTTGTCATGTTTCTATTGCTTTTTCTTCTATAGATAAACATGTTACTTTCTTCACATCTTCTTCAAGTATTGATAATGATATTTGTACTTTGAAGAAGAGTGTTGATTGTTTGGGCTCCACTTTGAGCCAATGTGTCATGAACCACACACGGTTGGAATTAAGGGTGTAAATGGGTCGGGTTCGGGTCGGATTCATGTCATATCTGAACCCGAACTCGATAAGGAATTTGGATTCAGACTCGAGTTCGGATCAGAATCTCTTCTTTCTTATCGGGTTCGAGTCAGATTCGGATTTTAAATAGGTGTAAAGTTGTAATGAGAGTTATTCTTTAAAGTGTATTTCAATTTTATTAGATGCAAAATAGAAATTTATGTACTTTTTATAATAATATCATCAAGTTCTCATTTTTATAATTTTATTAATTTAAATATAGTGAAATGTATAATTATAAGTACCATTTTATGACATTTATTTCGGGTTTGTTATCGGGTTTCGGGTTTAAAATAGTCATACCCGAACCGATCCGATAAGGATTTTCAGATCTAATTTTTAGATCCAAACCCGATCCATTTGTAAAAGATTGGATCGGGTTATCGGGCTTTCGGGTGCCATTTACAGTCCTAATTGGAATTCATGTTTCGCAAGAAACATGCTCTACATATGCATGCACTCTCCACGGCATACATATGCTTCTCATGTTCACACACATGACACCTTGTATACTAATGTGTACACTTGTACACATTGTGGTCGCAAGTGTCACCTTACAAAATTTAGCTATGATAAAATACATGATTCAAATTTTGCAAATAAATATGTTTGGAATAAGAAAAGTGCTAACCTCCATAGACCCAAGAAAGCGTGGGTACTAAAATCCATCCCTATTTAACTTGATGTAGGTATGGGATCTCACAAGACGTGAGAGTGTTGGTGCCTTGATGGTGGATGCATTCCGAGCTCAATGGTCTTAATTTTGGATGAATCACTTTCAAGGATATTTGGTGGGAGGACCACCATGGTTTGCAGACCTAGAGACTAGTTCATTCGGTTTGGTAACTATCTCTAACTTTTATCTTAGTTTACATGCTTTTATTTTTGATTTTTAGCATATTGTGATTTTAATGCTCATTATGTTTAAATGCGATATTTATTAGACTTGTGAAATACATATATATTCTTTGAGATACACCCATATTTATATGAATTCATATTTTTGTGTTCTCACTATAGTTTAACTATATCCTAATTTAAAAGCATTTTTATTTAGCCGAATGATCATATTTGTTTATATTTTTGTACTTCATGTTTTGATTACATGTTTAGATGTAATCTTCATTAAAACTTGTGTTTATACTTGTACAAGTAGGAAGTTACACTTGATTATTATGTTTGTGCCTTATTGCTCATGTGTACTCATACATGTATTTTTATAACCTAGTTTTCATAATTCTTGTATTTATACTTGTTTTCTCTATTTTGTACATGTTTTGTTAAGCTTCATGTATATATTAATTTTATAAAAAACTATTAGATATACATGTCTATCTTAGAGTTGCTTGCCTTTATGCAATATTCTTTTGTGGGCTCGTTTATTTTTAGGATAAATATGTATGCTTTAGTTTTGACAAAACATACATATACCTTGAAGCTTGTTTAGTTTTGATGAAAATTGAAGTTTTGATGATTTGATGTTTTTGAGTAAGAAATTTTGATTGATCTTCATTGATTCATTTTCATGTATATGTTTCTTGCATGATTCTTGCACATTCTATATCTTTTATTTACTCATGGTTTTGATCCATGAGCCTATATGTGCTTCATAAATTTTTGAGTGTCGATTCTCATTTAATTTTCATATGTTATGAAATATATATTTGTTTTATTCCTTACTTGAAGAATTTAGTGCTAGTTTTTAAAATTATCTTTAAACTAGTTTTTACTCTTCAATTGGTAGAGTTTTCAAATATGTTAAAATATTTTCAAATCATATTTTTAAAAATCCTACCTTCAAAGGGCGGTTGGTTGGGCGATCATGCCTTATATGTTCTTATTGAAAATCTATTCAAACATGTGCATGATAAGGGAGGTAGTTATCAGATATACATAATTTTAATGAAAATTGATTTTTGTATATTAATTTTTTACTGTGTATATGTATGCATCATATTTCAATTGATATTATATTACTCTGATCATACATACATATAGATATTTTCTTGTGCTATAAATATATATATGACCATACATTTTTGGCACAAATTGATTTCATACTGAGCTTGATTTAGTTCTTAATGATAATTGATATCTTTACAAGCTTATGCATTATTTTTATTAGTATTTCATAAAGGGGAAGAAATTCTTATTTTATCTTTCAATTGGTTTTATTTTCAATTGGTATCTTACTCCCACTCTTTATGATGAAAAATATTTTGTTTTGATATATGCTAACATTTTCAATATTGGTATCAATAATCTTAAATTGGTATTTATTCTCATTTTGATATCTATATTGCAAAATGGTTTTAGTGTTTGCCTAAAATTTTAGTTTTTACTTTCAATTGGTATCATGTCTTTCTATTGGTATCAATTGGTAAAAAAATTGTTTCAATTTCAATTGGTAAATGATTGTTTTTCTTTCAATTGGTATGATAAAAAAGATAAATTTTCTTGGTATTAAATTTTGTTTTAAAATATGTTTTTATTAGTATTGTTTGTCTTTCTTAACCCTTTGTAAATGATTGACAAAAAAAGGAGAAAGATTTGAGTTTATATATGCATGTTTTCTTGATTATTTATGCATATATACATGTGTTTTATGATCCTTATTGCATATTCTTTTGTTATTATTTATTAGTATTTGATCTTACATTGAATATCTATTTGTTTATTTCATATGCATGAGTTAAGAGGGAGCTTCTATGAAGCTTATCTTTAATCCATGCATATATAACCTCATAAGTATTGTCATAATCAAAAAGGGGGAGATTGTTGGCCCAAAGGCCCTTCATCTTAGTTTTGATGATGACGAACTTATGAAGTTAAGTTATATATGATCTTGTATTTATATAGTTTCAATTATTGATCAAGATCTTAGTAGGTGTTTAGCTTCAAGAAAGAATTCAAAGCCAGTTTTGGAGCTAACACGGGTTGATTCAAGAGCTCGCGCATCAAGATCGCATCTAGCACTCGGATGGAGTCAAGCTCATGGATCGTGTTTGGATCGAATCAACTTGGAGATAGAGATGGACAAGAAGACTTCGGTTTTTTAGTTTTTGTTTTAAATCTTGTGTAAAGATAGATTAGTCTTGATATGCTCAAGTAAACACACACACAAGTTCAAAAGTTTTGATTTCAGTTTAACTGGTTTTTGATTTTCAAGAATATATATATATTGTTTTCATGAATAGATAGAATCAAAACAAGTTTACATGATTTTATGTATGTTAGATTTCTTCCATATATATTGATGATTCATAATGTTTAAAAATTTATTTTGATGTATCTAATTCATATGTTTTAAGTTTTGTTTTTATCAAAACTTAGTTTTGAATTTAATGTTAAAAATATAGATATATCTTTTATATGTGTATTGGATTTTATCCATACATACTATGCTTTAAAATGTGTTTCTATATCATATTTTTGTATCTATACAAGTTTTAGAGAAAACATATTTTCAATTCAAAATCTAAGGTTTGAAAAATACGATTTTTAGTTTAAAGCTAAATTTCTAAACCTCAAAAATAGTTCAAATTGTTTGAAATATGTGTTGCTTTTTGATCACACAAATATGTACTTCAAATATGTACATGAACTTATTTTTTGTGAATTTTATGGGATTTAATTAGAATTTTTAGGGGATTACAAAGGATTTAATTAGAATTTTTAGGGGATTACAAAGTTAGATTTTAAACCCTAAATTTTCTGGTTTGAGCCTTCTGACGGTCGACCAGCCGGTCGACCACACTTGAGCTCGGTCGACCGATCGGTTGACCGACATACACGGATACACGCACAAGGCCATGTCCATATGGCCGGTCAACCGTACGGTCGACCACTGGCACTACTCAACTCTCGGGTACGGCCCGGTCGATCAACAGGGCAATTTGCCTTGGGCCGGTCGACTGGGTAGTCGACCGACATGCTCAAATAGTCAATTTTTTGACCGTTGGGCGGTCGACCGACCACCCATTCTGGACAGTTTTTGACCCCAACGACTAGTTTCTCCTAGGCCCTATATAAAGGGGTTTTGTGGGCTATTTTCATTAAGATTTTTCAAGAGAATTTTAATCAGCTTTCTAGTGCTTTCTTGCCCACATTCTTAAGAGTTTAAAGAGAGTTTTTGTGCTTCAAATCTCTATCTTTATTTGTTTTCAAAGTTTTGGGAAAATCAAAAGAAATTTAAGTTTTTGGGAATCTAGTTTGTTTTTCATTTTCTTTATCCATCTTGTAGTTTTTTCCAAGAGTTTTCTTTATGATTTTCTTTTCCAAACACTTTGATTTCTCACACTTGAGCTATCAATTCTTAACCCATCTATAGGATCTTATTTTTGTGAGAAAAATTGTTTGTAATCCTTTGAGATCGCCAAGATTGTATTTGTGATCATTGGATCACTAAGTTGTATTTTCTTCTTTGCTTTGTTCCCCCTCTTGTGTAGAGGTGATTGTTGCTCCCTCTTGTGTAGAGGTGTGAGACTTGGAGTTGTGTACTCCAAAGTTGTAATTTGTAATTCCTCGGTGGAGGTCCCTTTGTGGAAGATCCTATAGTGGATAGTTGAAATCCTTCTGTATGAAGCGGGGACGTAGAGCAGTGGCTAGAACCTCAAAACATATCATCTTGTTTGCGTTTGAATCTTTTCTCTCAACTCTCTCTCTTATATCTTGCATTCCTTTACATTGTTCGTATCATATACATGTTTGGTATTGGTTGTGTGCCCACACTTGTGTTGAATCAAGAGAGCTTTTAATGCACCTCAACTCTTAATCTAGAGAAATCTAGAGGAGTAATTTCAGAGCTCTTCATGGAAAATTCGAACTCACTCTTGATTACACGTTATGTGTTAGCAATTAGGTTTTTAATTCTGTATCATTTGTCCTAAATTAACTTGTACACCTATTTATCCCCCTCTAGGTGTACTTTCACTAATGTCACTGAATTGATTGGAGAAGAAGATGAAGAATAGTACAACGTTCTATCTGTTATAGACAGATCAGTAGGTAACAAAGATAGATGGATTATTGACTTTGAAAGTTCACAATATCAGTTCCAATAGGAAGATGTTCTCTTCATACATTTCGGTTCAAGGGGGAGAAGTCTTCATGAGAAATTCTGCTACAAGTAAGGTGATTAGCGAAGGAACAATTCAGTTTCGGTCTCATGATGGATGCATCACTATTCTTCAAGACGTTCGTCATGTTCTTGAATCAAAGTACAATCTCATTTCTCTTGGAGCCCCACAAGGGGAAGGGTTCAATTTCAGCTCTGAAGATGATCTTATGGAATTCTTCAAAGATGCTCATGTGAAGTTTCAGGCGGAACGTACCTGCAATGTGTATATGTTGCAAAAATTTAAAAGTTACAGTTGGTGGATTGCAGTTATACTCGGCTTTGGAAGCGGCTATTGTGGAACAATCAGAGACTATGATGGTTTCAAGCTCGGATGTTCAGTTGTACCCCGAAGAGAGAACGGTACTAGGCGCGCAATAAGGTAGTTCAAATCGTTACTCTTATGGTAGAGCAAATTCTCATAGATATTGTGTAGATCAAGGAGATAGTTGGGTAAGAAAGTCTACGTTGGGCCTGAACTTATTCGACCTAATCAAGTTGTGAACCCCATGAGGGGGTTATGGAGAAGAGGGAGTGAGATGGAGATAAAGTCTAGTTTGTTCAATTGTGCGTGGATGGAGCACATGAAGCATGGTGGCTATTTTCAGACTTGGACGTATTCAAGTCAAGGGGGAGATTGTTAGGATTATGACGTGAATGCGTCGTGAAGGCAGACGAAAACTAGAAGATTCAAGAACGAACGTGTACAAGAATATGTTCACAGGAGCAGTCGACTAATACAAGATATGGTCGACTAGGTTTGGCCAATAGAGAGTCAGGGTTCTTAGGATTTGTCAGAGTAGTCGACTAGGATTTGGGACTAGTCGACTATTTGCCCTGACCTAATCGACTAATATCAGATTTGACAGTTTCCTTTTTCTGAAGCTGTTTTGAGTCCGGTTGGATTTGAGTTTCCTTTATTCTGAGGCGGTGATTGTTCGTATTGATGGAGTTTGTTGAGAATTAGGAGAGTTCTATGGTTTATAAATAACCTCTTAGGGTGATCTTCAATGTATCCCAAGAGAATTTAATGAATTTGTAATTCCTAAGGGTGTAATTCATTTTAGATGAGAGATTCGTGAGAAAAGCTTAGCCACAAGGGTTCGATATTCTTGACGACCATCAAGAACTTGTAATCTTCTCAGCGTGAGGTGTAAGTAATTTTTATTGTACTCTCCCAAAGTTTAAATAAAGTTTCTCCCTTCTCTCGTGGACGTACACACAATCATTTTGATCAATGGAACCACGTTATATTGTTTGTTGGCTTTCTATCTACTTTGGAATATCTTCTTTTTCTCTTCTTCACGTTCCCTTGGTAGATCCCGTGGTTTCTTTCTGTTGCGCCACACCAATCGATCCTGTCGTGAGGGCGTCTCCTCTCCCTCAAATCATAACAATTAGTATCAGAGCATACATATTGTTTCCCAACGGACAGTCCCTAATCCTCAGCAACATTTAGTGACACATCCACAATCGGACCCTCCACCAACCACCTGCGGCCGACTAACATCATCTCGAATCACATGCCAAAACTTGCCATACCATTCACCAAAAAATCATCAAAGTTGATCTTGATAGCTCCCATCTTAGGCAACTTCCAAACAACAGCAGTTGGGTCCTATTAAGCTGAAACCAATTCAACACAGAAGCAGATGGCCAGTGCAGGGCCTGCAGAATTTCCAGGCAACTGAAGCCTACCCTGACTTCTGCCAGCGCTCGCAAGCGCACAAGCAGAATGGAAAATAGACGCTGCTGAAGAATTGTTACCTTCAAACACCATCAAATTACGTGCCTTCCATATTTGCCAGGCCAGCGTACACAGCAACGACTCAAGAACACGGCCAAGCGCGCCCTCAGCCAAAGCAGCTGCAGTAAGCAGGCTCCCCCATTGATGAAGCGACGTCGTGATGAAATTAACACCATGCCACTCTGAAGCAAATTTCCAAACAACAACTGAACAACTAACAAGCAAACGTTCAAGTACGGAGCCAAGGATCTCTGAAAACTGGCACTTGCTCCCCATTGCCAATACTCCACTGTAAACCACTGCAAGATGGTTCTTTCCCCGACAAAACCGCATGGAACACCTACCACGAAGTCTGAAATCTTTCACTTCTTCTTTAGGAAGACACAACTTGTTCCAAGCCATCATCAAAATACTGCGTTGTTCATTCCCTTTGCGCCACAGAGAGAACTGACATTCACGATCAATACTATTAATGACACCTTTGGAACCCAACCATGAGACAAAATATTCAATGGCATAGCATGTACTAGGGACATAAGAAGCACAATTCGGCCAGCAAAAGAAAGAGTAGCAGATTTCAGACCTTGCAGTCGTTCACGAATTCTCTCCATGGAGTTCTGAAAGCCAGAGATGGGAATTCTCTTAGTGCTCACCGTCACTCCCAAGTATTTGAAAGGGAATTCCCCCCAGCCACATATAAAATCCTTTGCACACAAGTGTGATCGCTAGGCCTCACAGCATCCCCAAAATAGCAATGAGACTTTTCCAGGTTGACAGAGTGGCCACTGAAAACACAGTACTCAGCAATAACCTCCTTCAGTACTTTAGCCTCGGCCACATACGCGAATCCTAAGAGAGGACCTGCTTGGACCTTGCATCGCAGCTATGAGACAAGAGCTCCGAACACAAGATAAATAGGTGAGGAGAAAGTCGACATCCTTGTCCGAACCCCTGCTGTCGAAGAGAACCACTGAGTGGGATTGCCGTTAATCAATATAGCAAAACAAGATCCACGAAACACAAGAAGAATGAAAGCCGAATTGCAATAAAACTTTCTGCAGATAATCCCAGTGAACTTTGACATAAGGTTTCGGGCCTGAAAAAACCTTACCGTCCATGCTCAGAAGCATTGGGCAAAATTCTGATGACGCCCGAGTCAAATGCTGCATGGAAGCATGACGATGAGCATCCAACCAATCTACTGAAACAAAACACCGATCGAAACACTCCCAAGTACAAGCCTGACCATGTCTGTTGTCGCATCGCGCGATTGAGGGCCATAAAACTTCATATCACACAAACCCGCGCCCTGATCAAACTCTCTAAAATCAAAAAACACCATCACCTTCTTTAAACTCACCTCCTCGCTTCTCAGATGCTTCAATGAGACATTAAAATCACCACCCACGATCAAAGGCAGCAAATCAACAACCTTCTTCAACGCAGCCCAAAGCTCCCTCCTTCCAAATGACAGATACTCGCATAGACTCCAATTGGCACCCATTGCTCACCACTGGAACCGTAACAAAATCCACAGCGCCAACTTCTGGTTTCCAAAAAAAATAAAATGACACCTGAACGGCCTTGCGCTGGCAACACATGCACACCCCAGTGAGTACCAAGCTAACGGTGTACCTTCCAAGCTTTAGTAGCATCCACATGAGCCTCTAAAATGATAAAAAACTCTGGTTTATAAGAACCCAGAAGAGTCTCGCATCGATTGAGAGCAGTGGATTTAGCTGTTCCCCTGCAATTCCAAATGAGACATTTCATCAAACACCTTGTGGGCATTCAGAGTTGCCTGCCACAGCCACGCGATTCTGCTCATCTAGAGCACCAGCCACTAAGCTTTCAGCAATTGAATCCATATCAGCATCCCCAGCAGAGACACTCACAGCCTTACGTCGCTCGACATTCTCAACCTTTACATCAGGAGAATAATTCTACACTATTTTCCCAGCTTTTTTATTCGCGGCAACGCCAGCAGCCACTGCTGAGGCTGCCGTACTCAGAGCAACCTGAAGGAGCAACACCATCTTTGGAACTCATGCTACCTCCGCCACCCAACAGCACAAAACCACCACGCGCGCCACCACGCGCCGGTGGGAATGTCAAATTATTTCAGTTATCTTGAGTGAGCTTACAAATTTTGAGATAACTAATTACATTTCAATCCCAATAGTGTCAAATTATTCCATTATCTAAAATGATAGTTACACTTGCCAGAAATAACACAGTAACATTTCATTGGCGCAACCTCATCCAGGCAGAACAGCTGGGTGATTTTGTATTGTGGCTTTCTTCCAAAAGAGTCACAGCAAAAAGGTGACTGACTTGTACTAGGTAGGCATATAGGAGGACATGGCTTAATTGTAACACACACAAAAACAATTGGGCAAAAATAAACTAGACAAAGTAATGCTCCTTTCTATAGCTAAGCAAATACAAAAACAAATACAGAGTGCCATCAAAAGAAACCATCCAAGCTGGACTAACATCCAGACAGCTCATACCTTGCTGGAGCTTCTAAGAGTCAATCTAATTCACAGAGTCCAGAATCCAGGATATATAAATATTGAGTGAATGCTTCAAACAAATACATCAAGCATCCTCTTTTAAAGGGTCCAAACAACATAAAAACCTGCAAAGAGATGATGATACCAAATACAGCACATAGCTAGCTTTCCATACGAACAAATAAGCAAAACTTATTCTAATGATGTCTACTTCGGGGATGAAAAAACTTTACATAAACTTTTCTTTTACCACTAAACTGATATATCATTAATGGGAAGAAAAAAAAGGAGCACAAATTTAGGAGGAAAAAAGGAAAACACTTGCAGTTTATATTCAGTATCTTGGAACTTCTCTAAGGGGGAGCATAGGTCGGGCAGAGAGCGAGGGTGAACCTGACGGTGAGGCTGTGTGGAAAGCAGCAGGATAGAAGCCAGCTTCCTCGAGGCCTTCTGTTGTCGGATGCTCGTCCCTGATCATGGTCCGAAAAGATATTGAGCCACGCTTCGTGGAGGCATCAGAATTCCTTCCGGTCTCAACATAGCTTCCTGTGTCGAGGTGGCTCTGATTGGCAATGAGAGACGAACCATCATTGTAATAGTCATCATAAGGCATCTCTTGAATTTCAATCTGCCCAAGGTCCCTCAGTGCCAATGAATCTGCCACCGGGCGATAGACCAGCATGCAGATACCCACCTCCGCGCTAAAGAACAGCATGCAGAATGCCAGGAACACAATGGCCTCGAATGCCAAGCTACCCGGATGCAAAAAGGCAGATAATACAAGAAGTGACACCCTCAGTGGAAGGAAGAGAAAGATCGAAAATATCAACCAGTAAACCCTTCGTCGCAGCCCCTTGTTGATCACCAAAGACAACAACCGCCTTCCAATGTACACGGTATACAGGATCAGGAGAAAATCAAAAAGACCTAGAAAACTAGTGCTAAACAAGGGGTAAGTGCAAATACTGCTGCCTTCGACCACAGAGGAAGTATTGATAAAGTATTCGGACATCTTTGGTCTCCCATTCATCTTTTCATTGAGTTTCGGTCCAATGAAAACAAGGCCCAGTTGCATGACAAGAATTGAGAGGCAGAAAGGGAGGACATACAGGATGGCCTTTCTGTTCCAGTGCTGACTCAAAGTGCCTGACTCTCTCTTCTGCAATGAGGCATGAAGGAGGAATATAAGAGTGAGAAACATGCTCGGCTCCGCAAACCCAATATTTGAGAGGATGTAGAACTTGCAAACATTCTTCTGCCATGTTACACTAGAGAAGATCCTTAATTTCTGTTTCAGCAAAGTTAACCTCAGAATCTCCCAGATGCCCCACCAAATTGCAACCAGAACAAGGGCAATGCGAGTAACCCAAGGGCCACTAAAATAAACAAGCTGAAGAAGGTCTCGTCTTAGAATCCTAATCTGAAAGTAGAGAGACCGATAGATGCAAAACAAACCAAGAAGAACGAGAAGAGAGACCAGAGCTACGGTTACCACACCGAATGCATCGGCAGAGAATCTGGTCATGGGCATGAGCCGAAACACAGATTCCACGCATGCTCTCCACTAGAATGGATACCAAGAAGCACCACGGGAATCACAGCACTCAGCTATCCCCCAATTTTGTAGAATAGCAAATGAACCAAATATGGTGAATGATTCTCCAACAGCTCAGCTCCAGTTGTCACACTATCAAGCAAAGCAACCCGTTTTGTGCACTCGGTGAAGTTCTACAATGTCATAATTATGCAGTCAGTTGAATGCACAGGCAAGAATTGAATGCATATAGATATTAAACAGGTGATAAGAAATCGAAACCTTTTAAATGTTGACAAAGATTGGAAAGTAATTGAATTAATGTTGCATATATTTAAGTTTTTCAATAAAACAAACAATTACACTATAAAAACTCTAACGCAATGTTGAACTAAGAAGTAATTAAAGTCCATGCTAAAACATCGTAAAGACATCTCATCATCTTGCAAAATGTGGCACTCTCCAATGCAACTAAAAATTGACAATCTCAGGACAGCTGTAGTGGTTAGATTTTGACCTACACCACACCTTGTCAGAACCTCCCGAGACAGATGACAAGACTTGCCAGCAAAGCATCTTCTCGAGGCTCCGTCCAACAGTTCCCGCGGTTACTCCTCCTTCCAAGGATTCCACCGCCTCGAGGTCTCCTATATTTCAGGCACAGGTGTCCGACACCACTCAGTCGTTACTAAGGTTACTACTCCTTACGAGGACTCCACTGCCACTCCGAAGTCAATTCCTGAGGTCGATTCTTCCCACTCCGAGCAAGGCAACTACAACCGACCTCATTGATCATCGCCTTCAACTCAGCAAACAGGGTCCCCTTAAATCACGTAATCAGTTACACCACCAAGTCATCTTACGTTTTGAATGTTGCAACAGCCGCTACTCTAAAACGGACAGCTACAGAAGGAAGCAAAAATATCTCTCAACAATCAAGAGTGTAATCCGAGCTGTTATGAAGAAATCCCAACGTGCCAATCATACAGTTACGAAAATCTGTGAAATCCACACCACCAATTATGACTCTTAAGGTATTTATACACTGAGACCTGGACCAAAAGAGAGGATTGGAATTCGAAAGGCCAATAGAATCTTAAATAGACAATCCATTCCAAGCCACTTAAGCAAAAGTTGTATCAAAACCGAGATTGTAAGCTGAGTTCACCATAACCTCTTGAAAATAATGAATTTCTCTCCCTCCTCCTCATGCTTTTTTCCAAATTGAGTTTCCACGGAAAATCATGTGTCTTCATTTTTTTCTCTGTTCACGTATCTCTGCATTTACCCTCATTCCTCGCGGTGCGAGATTGACCGCTCGATCAAACGTGTCGGTAAATCTCCACCGCAACACCTATGGTCAATCGTACAATCAAAATTGCATGCATGTGAATATTAGAAGGCCACAAGTATTGCACAGGGAGACAGATATCAAGACTACCATCATACAACTTCCAAAATGAGGAATAACACTACAATCATTATTCAGCACTAACCACATTAGTTCAGTGTAGTATTAGGTTATTGGCTATAGAGCATCTCTCCAAGATGAGATGGGTCCTTGAAGGCATATATTCTCTTTGAACAATTGCCAAATTCAAGCCTGGGAAACTCTTGCAACAGAATTTTGTCAATTAATAAAAGGAAATATAGGAAATTAAACAGCTGTCACAAGCAGACAAAACTCATACTATGCATGAAGAAGGGGCTTTCAATTAAAAGTAGAAGCATGACGTATATAGTATGAATAGCAACACGCCAAGACTAGCAGCACAAGTATTTATTTTCCATGGAAACTATTTACAGACTGATTGAAGTTGGGAGTTAGAAGCATACCAGCCAACGTCACTTCTGTAAGCAAGTAGCTCCCGAAGGAACTGTACTATTAGCCAATATTCAGGTACTGACAATTATGAAAATGGCAAAGAAGACCTTTGCCAAAAAATCATTTGGCAAAATTTATGGGGAAGGGATCCATAAAAACAGCAGATGCCAACAAATATGTGGAATGACAAAGGACTTTCCATAAAAAGCAGAATGTGTGGTGAGGGAGACATGGAAGATGCTTTCAATTAAAGATGTAAGGCCGATTGGCAGCTAGAGAAGACCAACATTTGCAGCATTCCTAGGAAAGGGATTTCTAAAATAATAACATTTTAAGGGAAAAGAAGAAGAAGCTCCATTAAAGGTGAGCAAGAAACCAGCATTAACAGCAATTAACATATTGGTGCAGATTGGGTTATTCGTTCGACTAGAAGCAGGATTGGCATATTATCCAAATCGAGACACATCACCACTAATAGAACAGACAAGCAAGGTCTTCCCTAGTAACCAGAAGACTGATCGCAAAATAGGGGTAGCAAGACACCAACACTAACTACTTTTGTTAAAAAATGTAGTTCTCAATAAAGCATAGAAACTATTGGCAATCTCCTTGATTAAGGAAATGGTGACAAACTGTGATTGGCATCTCCTAGACAGCAACACTTAAAGAAATGGCAAAATTTGTGATTGGTGGAAAACAAGACAGAAGCCTAGATGCATTGGTCAAAAAGGTGTCTTTACGTAAAAACATCAAGATGGATTTGGCAGTCAGTTGGATACCGACAATTACAGCATTCATCTTTCCGTAAAGCCCAAAAACCTCACTGACTCTGAGCAACAAAGCAGTGGTTACAGCATTGGTCAAGAAAAGAGGGTTCCCGTAAATGGTAGAACGCTGATTGGTGGATAGAGAGACACGAGGATCACACACTTATATGACTTAATGCTCATACAACCATTCCAGTGAGTCCAATCTTACACCTCTTAGAACATCTACATGACCTCCTAAAACCTTTTCCCGTAGCACAATAACAGCATCATACATCTTAAGCAATATTAAAACAATCTTTGCCATCCACTTTGAACGCCACTTATTAGAATTCTTCCACTGCCTCAACGATCCAAATGATTGCTCAAATGAAGCTCTTACAAACAAGTATATTGGGGTTTAAAAAAGCCTTTTGAAGAAGAGCACCAACAATAAGACCCAACAGAGAAAGGTGACTTGATATAAATTATCTTCTACATTCCTCCAATCGACCCATGAGGTTATGACTGTATACAGAGATGGGTAACAAAAGCAACTAATACAGATATAAGTACCCTCACAATTAACATATAAAATTTCCTCCAATTCTGTATAACAAACCTTTAAATTCTTCTGGCGCTTAACCAAAATGTCACTCAACATTCCAATCCCACAATATATCCTTAATGCGCTCGGGCTCGACATTTAAGCAGAAAAAGAAGGCCACTTTGCTTCTACAAAACTCAGAACAAACCTTTCCACAAACAATGCCTTGAAGCACCACTTGATACAACCAATAAATATAACCTTTTTACTACCACATCACCATCAAAACTACGCACATACATCCTAAGCAAAAATAATTAATTATATCTGCAGCAAAAATCATGAATCCGTCTAAATTTCACGTAAAAACATCATAAATACCATAAAAATCACAGATTTAGCACGTAAACAAGAGGAAGAAGGAGCTACCCTGAGGCAGGATCAGAGAGACGTCCAGCATTCCATCTCGCGAGGACGAAACCCTAATCTGAGGCGGCGAGAGACGACGGCAGAGCCAAACCCAGCGATGCCGGGTTCGACAGGCGGCCCGGGGGCGCTGAATCGGGATCCGCCAGCGGCAGCAGAAGATCTCGAGGCCTGAGTCAGAAGATCTCGGCAACCCTAAAGAGGAAAGGAAGCGAGGTACGAAGAACGGGGGGAGGGCGAGGGTGAGGGGGTGAGAGAGAGAGAGAGAGAGAGAGAAGAGGGGAAATGGGGGGTTGGGTTGCTGACAGCCTGTCACAAGCTGTCGAGTTCGGCTCGGGAATTAACTAATTAAAATACTTTTATAGTTCTCCGCAAAAAAAAAAAAAAAGTATTCTTATAGTAATATTTTATTATTTATTATTATTTTGCTAGTTTTATATTGCATCAAAACTGGTTAAAGTGAAGTGTTCTTCTGTGTTTATATGAAAATTTTAGTGATATAAAAATTTTGTCTGTCCGTTCGTCCGTCTTAATCCGCGAGAAAGAGAGCATAGTCAACTCCTTCTTTCTTCTTCATCTCTCTTCTTTCTTCTTCCCTCTTCCTCCTCCTTTCTCTCCTGCCTCTTTCTCCTGATCGATCGATGAGTTTCCCATCGATAGTGACGGTATGCTAGCTATTAGTAGTAGATCTGTCCCTATTTTCGACGTCCTCCTTCCCAATCTCCTCATGGGCGGCTTCAACGAGATTACCGATGCTGAAGATAGAACATGGCTCTTTGTGGAAGATGGTGGAGTAATTGACTTCAGAGGATATATCTCTGACAATGGCCTTGTTGACTTGGGAATCTCGGGAGCTCTCTAAACGATGGCTAATGGGGCGGGTCGACGGGAGCTCTCTAAACGATGGCTAATGGGGCGGGTCGACCCGCTTCGACCCGCCCGTGCGACCCGTTTGAGTCGCACAGGGCGGGTTGCGAGTCAACCCAGACCGGCCCCGTTTAGGGGTGGGTCAACCCGAATTGACCCGTCCCGTTCCCCAATTGACCCCTCCCGTTTAAACGGGACGAGTCAGATTCGTCCCGTGACGAATCACAGGACGAATCGGGTCGGAGAAAATTTTCCCCGACCCCTCATCTTTCTTCTTTTTTTTTTAAATCCTATATTATTATATATGTGAGACGGGAAAATTAGTTTCAGACTCCTATTTTGTTTTTTTATTTTTTTTAGCCCTCAACAGCTCAAAAAATTGCTTATTGTGATAAATTTAAAATTTTCAAAAATAAAATACCGGTCTCGGCGAATCCGGGTAAAGAATTGGGTCAAGCGACCCGATTCGTTCCCCGATTACTTGATTCGTCTCGTTTGGATTCGTTACGTAACGGATTCGTTAGCTAACCAGACGAATTAACCCGATTCGCCCTCTTTGCCATCCCAACTCTACACCTAGTGCGACATGGGACTGTGGACTAGAAGACTCTGGGAGAGGCTGGACCGTGCTCTAGCTACTGATCAGTGGTGCATTGACCAACTAAGTGCTCATATCACCCACTTGCCAAGGATATCGTCGGACCATGCACCACTGCTTCTTAAGCTCGACCGTGAAGACGTCTGGGGCCCAAACCTTTTTGTTTTGAAAACTCATGGTATGAGTATCCGAGAGCAACTGAGGGCCTGTTTGGTTTGTGTAATTGGGCTGCAATTCGTAACCCAGCTGCAGCCCAATGCAAACCCAATTGTTTGGCAACCCAATTACGAAGCAGGGCTTCTGCAGCCCAATTCGCCTGTTGTGGGGCCCACTGCAAAATGAGATGCGTGTGCGGAAAGGGAATCTCGATGGGAGACTTGGGAAGTTGCATTTCGCTTTCTGCATTATCAAAAACCTGACACCCTCATCACTCTCCCTTTAACTTTTCTCTGCCCCTCTCTCGAGATTACTCCGCTCCTCTCTCGATCCTCTCTCCCTCTCCCCCCCCCCCCGCTCTCTCTCTCTCAACCAGCGAGAGCCCCTGAGATCTAGCCCTAGACGCTGCCGCCTCCTCCACCAAGAGCGGGCTCCTCCACACTGCGAGTTGACCGAAAATTTCCATCCTTTCTCTATACTTTCCCTTTGTGCCCTCGATCTGTTCCCCAAATTGGCCCGCAACGCCCTCTATCGCGGTCAAAAGCACCGTGATCAGTCGCTTCGTCTGAAATTGGTAATCACGCTTGGATTCCCGACAACAAGAGAATCCCTTTCTCTGTCCACGAGGCTACAGGTAATATTTCTAAAGAATCGTTCACTGTGTTGACTACTCGAAGATGAAGCAAGAGGGGAAGCATAAATCACCTCTCAAGCCTTCAATGGCGAGCACATCTACTGCAGCTTGCTGCATTTGTAGGAAAGAGAAGAAGCGGAGGCTGTCTGAAGTCTCTGATCAAGAATCTTGGTCCGATAATCTGAAGTTTCAGGTAGTTCAATGTTCTTAATAATTTAGAGCACCTTTATAAAATTTTCAGATCACCATCTAAAGGTGCAGGTCCTACAGTGTAAGTTAACAAGTATGAAACGGGCATCTTCAGGTTATCTTCATGTTTTGTCATATCACCGTGTACAATTTGTTTATATTAGATTGCTTGTTGTCTTCGTTATGTCTGCTAACATGTATAATTACTGGACAGTTATGTTGATCCTACAGTTTAATATATTAAGGGAAATATTCTTTTTTCTTAGAATAATTATGCCCATATTCATAATTTGTGGAGTAATCAGTACGACAATCTAAGGTAATAAGTATGAAACATGCATTTTCAGGTTCTTTACATGTTTTGCCATATCTTCCTGTACACTCTGTTTGTGGTAGATTGCTTGATATCTTGGTTATGTTTGCTAACATGTATCATTAATGGTCTTGTATGTTGATCCTAAAGTTTAATGTAAGAAGGAAAATATTCATCATGCTTAGAATAATTATGCACATATTCATAATTCTTGAAATATGTTCTGTTAGATAAATATTATTTCCCTGTTAGGAATGAATATTAATCTTACCAAATTTCTACTCGACTATACTCCTAGGTTATGAAAATTTGGGTTAACTGAGGGGATCACCTGTTTGAGAAGCTTTTAATTTATCAGGTTTTTTAATAAAATAAACGGTCTAAGAAAATATCACAAAATTTTTTGCATTAATGGCTTTCATACTATATCAAAACAATCCGGTTTTTCTGCGTTAAAGCCAAATTACGATAATCCACAGTTAGTAAAATATAACTTTTTTGTCATGTATATTTGTGTTCCATCCCAATTTTGTTTGGTTACTTGTCAGCTGTATGAGATTTTATTCACTAAGCTAAGAGGGTCTCCTTACTTAAATTTAATCTGTCCTCGAATAAATTTGTATCCATGACACCCAATTCCTACATGATACAGCATACTGTGAGTTGACTATGGACTGTTATATGCATGTTAATTTAATTACAACCATTTCTCCCCCGTTATGTAGTGAATGGATAGGTTTATGGATTTGGGATTGGATGGTGCCGACCAGGAGATGAGCATCATTATACTTTGTGCTTGCGCGTGTGTGATAATGATGTGGATGACCGGCCGCAATGACATCACAGAACCAATCCCGAGAGAGATAAGGAATATGAAAAGAGGGCTTTATTTAAGAAGAGTGATGGAGTACAGTGACAGCAATTGCCTCAATATGTTTAGGATGGACAGAGAATTATTTTTCAATCTTTCTGGAATGCTAAGGACTAGGGGCCTCTTACAAGATTCTGATCAAGTGACCGTTGAAGAGCAACTATGTATATTCTTGTACACCATAGGTCACAACGTTCGTAACAGAATCGTGGTTATGAACTTCTTACGTTCTGGTGAAACTGTGAGTCGATATTTTCAACGTACCCTACGCGCAATTGGTGAACTAAGATGGGAGTATATATGTGGACCTAGCAATCATACTCATGAGAAGATCTCTGGAGACCATAGGTTCTGTAATTATTTTCAGGTACCAATTCCTAAAACATTACGGACTTAGATGAGTATTGTGTATTAAGTGTTAATTTGAAATCAACTTAATTTTATTGTGAATAGGATTGTATCGGAGCAATCGATGGGACACACATCCATGCTACCCTACCAGCTACTGAGGTTGGACCTTTCTATGGAAGGAAACCATATCCCACTCAAAATGTCTTGGCAGTTGTAGACTTCGATTTGAAGTTCACTTATGTCCTAGCGGGATGGGAAGGATCAGCTCATGACGCCACTGTACTACGTGATGCACTCACACGCCCAAATGGTCTTAGAGTCCCAGAAGGTAGTTCATTAACAATTGCAACATTTACCGTATTGAAAATTTGTTATGTTCGTTTATAAGTCTCCACCATATCTAATGTCTTACTTTTAGGGAAATTTTATTTGTGTGATGCTGGTTAGAATACCAGGCCGGGATTCTTAGCACCGTATCGTGGCACTCGGTACCATTTAAGTGATTTTCGTGTGATACTGCCGTCAAACTATAAGGAGCTTTACAATTACCGTCATTCTTCACTCCGGACAACTGTGGAGAGGGCATTTGGAGCCTTGAAAGGAAGATTTAAGATTCTAGCATCAAGACCTTTCTTTCCTTTTAGCACTCAAGTGGACATTGTTATAGCATGTTGCATTCTTCACAATTATATCATTGGCCATGGCCCAGATGAGTTTGTCATAAGTGAGGAGGATTTCATTTTGCAAAATGTCTCCCAATCTGGACTATCTCGTAGAGAGATTAGAGAGGAGTCCAATTATTGGATTCAACTTAGGGAAGAAATTGCATTAAGAATGTGGCACGATAACGAGAATTGATGTAGTATGGGTGTTCTTATTTCACATGTAATATTTTGAAGCTACTACTACATACCATGTAGTTTGTTTTATTTATCTTTAAATTTACTGTTTTTTCTGCCTTTAGAATTTGACTAGACTCTATTGGTTTGTTATATATCTCTTTGTACTTCTCATTATTATTGGCAAACATCTGAAATATTGTTCGCAACAATATATAACGCTTTTGCTGTAGGGGATGTCGGGAGAGACTCGTCCTAGTGACAATGATATTGGGCCCTCTGAAGAGAGAAGGAAGAGGAGGAAATAGGTATCCCAAAATTTCAGGTGGTCAGAGGAGATGGAAGCCTTCTTGATTCAGTTTATGGCAGAGCAAATCACCTCGGGGCTAAGGGGCAATAACTACGCGGCCGCAGCTAAAGCGGTGAACGAAAAGTTTGAAGAGAACGTTTCTGAGGCCCAAGTATACAATCATTTGAGAACATGGAGGGCCAAGTGGAACCGGGTTTTAAATGTTCGGAAATTGTCAGGATGCGTTGTTTGGGAGGCAGAGACACGTACATTACGGATGCCAGAAGAGGAATATAAAGTGTATATCAAGGTAACATCTTTTCCATATAATTATCAATTCTTTATATCCCATGTCTGCGGTTTATTTCATGTTTAATTCTTACCCCTTGTATGTAGGCTAATAGGCTTGATAAGCCGTATCTGAACAAGCCCATACATATGTATGATGAGATGGCTATCGTGTTTGGAGATGAGGTGGCCTCCGGGAAGCATGCAAAGGATGGTGTTACCCCTGTAAGTTTGGGAAATGAGGCAGATATGGAGGAGTTTGAGGAAGGTGTTGGTAATGATGTAGATTCAGTAGGGCAAGGTAGGAGGTCCGGAGACCAGGCCCAAAGCATGTCCATTTCCCAAGGATCAAGGGGGAGAGGAAAAAGGACAAACCCTCAACTTAAGATAATGGAGAACTTCGCCGGGTCATTAGGTAGTATCGCCAATCACCTTATTGAGGTTAAGGCGGAGGAAGAAAAGGTTCAGGACAATTGCTTGGAAGTACTACAAGGAATGATCGACACAGAATATGATGGTGTCATATTTACTACCAAGGTGGTGGACGCCGCCTATGATTTCCTTGTGGAGTACCCAAATATAGCAAAAGGGTTTCTTAAGAGGAAGAACGATATGAAGGCTTGCTGGTTGTTCCAGTTTATGCAAAAAAAACAGATGGACTGAAAAACTCTTTGCTAGCTATCTTTCTCTTCCATAATAAGAACGTTGCTTTGATGTTATCGCTTTTATTTATTGAATGATGCATTTAAGGTCTGTAATATTAAGATTGTTGCATGCAATCAGAATAGAATGGTGGACTTAAGCAGAAACTAGACTGTTAGGTTTGCTGTTGCTTTATAGTTGTATGAACTAACATATTCTTAGTTGTAACTTGTTTGGTTCTAATCGATTTGTGATGAAGTTTGATTCAGGTAAGTGGTTAAGGTTGAAGCATTACTTGGTACACTTTTGCCACACTAATCTAATTTCATTATTTTTCAATCAATCATTCAATAACCATGGGTTTTTCCTCTTACTGTTACTGCAGGCAACAGCTGCAAGGGAATATACAAAGTGTCATTAAAAAACTTTGGTGGAGTAACAAGTAGGAAACAGGACTTTTCAGCTTATCTACATGTTCTGCCATATCTCCTTTTACAATATCTTTGTATTAGACTGCTTGTTATCTTTGTCCTGTTTGCTAACATTATTTATTAATGGACAGGTATGTTGATCTTACAGTTAAATATAATAAGGTCTTATCTGAGTTATAATGATCTAGATTTTTTTTTACTTGGGGATGAGGTGGCGAACAAATCGCAGCTCTCCTTACAGTGGCAGTTAGTGTCATATCACAAAAATGGACAGTACCACATGTATCAACCTTGCATTTTCAGCTTATAAACAGGTATTGGCATATCTCCCTTCATACAATCATTGTTAGTACACTGTTTTCTTTGTGATATGATTGCTAACAGGGATCATTATTAGACTTGTATGTTGATCCTTGAGTATTATATAATATGGGATTACTTAAATTTTGTGGGAATAAGCTATAACCACCAACAGCTATTTTTAGTTGGCTCTCTGACATTTCAAATTTGGTATGAAATTTTGTCCAAGACATATTTTCAGTCAATATATAGAGTTTGTGTATCTTATGTTTGACCTTTCCACATACTTATGCTATGTTACTGTCACTATATTCTCCAGTTTCATGTGCTTTTCGTTTGCTGTGAGTTTTTATTATTGAAAATTTGGATTATAGTTATTTTGCTGGAGGATAAGGTGGCGACCAAATCGCAGCTCTCCTTTCAGTTATAGTTATTGAAACTATTGAATTCGTCGCCAATACTTTTCTATGTCCTGTGTATCTTTACAATTGGGTTAAATATATGGTGAGCAGATCTTGTATTACAAAGGTATCATTTTGGAGATTAATAAATGGTTTGGTCCATACAATATCATTTGCTCTTTACTTATTCACCTCACGTATATTTTTACGCCTTGCAGCTTGTCTGTTTTGTGTATTAATAAGTTCGCCAGGTAACAAGTATCAACCTTGCAATTTCAGGTAATAAACATATTTTTGCATATCCCCTTCCTTACATATTGCTAGTAGACTCTTGTTTTTTGTTTTGTTTTGTTTGTTAACATGTATCAATAATGGACATGTATGCTGACCCTTAAGTTTTATATATATGAGAATACTTTGAATTTTCTGGAATTAGTATGAGCAAATCAGTCTACTTCACAGGATTTTCTGTGTCCTGTTTATGTGGTGGAGTTTCTGTCTCCCAACCATGGGATTTCAGTGGTGGAGTTACAGTGATGGAGTTTCTGTCTCCTGTTTTCAGTGGTGGAGTTTTTCTGCCCTGTTTATGACTTTGATTGAAACATATGTTCTGTTAGTTGTCACTTTTTTCTCCAATTCCAGGGCCTTTTGGTCTACTGAAAGTATATATATATATATGAGATTTTGGGTTGCAGTTATCATACAAGGTGATGAGGTGGCGATCAAATCGCAGCTCTCCTTAAAGTTACAGTTATTGAAACTTATCAATTCGTTGTCATCAGCCTTCAATGTCCTATGTCTCTTTACAATTGGGATCATTATATGCTCAGGTGACAGTGAGCAAACACTGTAATCTGAAAGTATGAGTTTGGAGATTAATAAATGGTTTGGTCCTGACACTATCAATTGATGGCCAATTATTTACCTTACCTTTTTTGTAGGGCTTGCATCCTTTACAGTTGGGCATTTAACAAGTCTCAACCTTGTATTTTCAGGTAATACACATGTTTTGCCATATTCCCCTTCTTACATATTGCTACTAGACTTTTGTTTTTTGTTTTGTTTTGTTTGTTTACATGTATGAATACTGGACATGTATGCTGACCCTTAAGTTTTATATATATATATATATATATATGAGAATAGATAGAATTAACCGGAATTAGTATGAGCATATCAGTCTACTTCACAGGATTTTCTGTGTCCTGTTTATGTGATGGAGTTTCTGTCTCCCAACCATGAGTTTTCAGTGGTGGAGTTTCTGTCTCCTGTTTTCAGTGGTGGAGTTTTTGTCTCATGTTTTTGACTTTTATTGAAACATATGTTCTGTTAGTTGTCACTTTTTTCTCCAATTCCCGGGCCTTTTGGTATACTGAAAGTATATATAAATATGAGATTTTGGGTTACAGTTATCATACTATGGGATGAGGTGGCGATCAAATCGCAGCTCTCCTTAAAGTTACAGTTATTGAAACTTATCAATTCTTTGCCATTAGCCTTCAATGTCCTATGTCTCTTTACAGTTGGGATCATTATATGCTCAGTTGACAATGAGCAAAAACTGTAATCTGAAAGTATCAGTTTGACGATTAATAAATGGTTTGGTCCTTACTCTATCATTTGATGGCCAGTTATTTACCTGACAATTTTTTAGGGCTTGCATCCTTTACAGTTGGGCATTTAACAAGTCTCAACCTTGTATTTTCAGGTAATAAACATGTTTTGCCATATTCCCCTTCTTACATATTGCTAGTCGACTCTTGTTTTTTGCTTTGTTTTGTATGTTAACATGTATCAATACTGGACTTGTATGCTGATCCTTCAGGTTTATAAGTATATGGGAATAATTCGAATTTGGTGAAATAAGTATGCGCATATCAGTGTTCTTTAGGGGTTTTCAAGGATCTTTGTGTTTTTCCCAGCCATGTGTTTTAATCAGTTGAGTTTATGTCTCTGCTGTATGAATTTTAATCAAATATATGCTCTTTTATCTGTCACTTAATTTCTCCAATTCCAGGGCTATTTCGTCGGCTGAGATATATGACATTTTGGTTGACATGAGGTGTCTAACACATCGCAGCTCTCCTTACAGTTACAGGTATTGAAACCTACCAATTTTCAACTATTACTTTCCTATGCATTATTATGTCTCCTTATATATATATTGGGTACATTACTCTCAGATGACAGTGAGGAGATACTGTAAAATCAAGGTTTCTGTTTGGAGATTCATGAATGGTTTGGTCCATACACTTTACTTTGCACTTTAAATAATTTTCAGGCCTTTTTTTAAGCATCGCAGCCTCTTTATCAGATATATATATATATATATATATATATATATATATATATATATATTATATACACACACCTATTTGAGACGATTCTTAATTTTGGTAGCTAGGTTGGGAGGATGAACGAGTTGGGGACATCGGGGGAAGAGAGACAGGCGTTACTAGACGTAACATGGTCGTAGGCTAGGCTCAAATGTGGATGGAGGTCGCACCGGCTTGCACTTTCTGCATGTTCGAGCAGATCTTGTACATGAAGCAATAGGAGTTTTTATGGATTTATTAAGAAACAGAGAGTGTACTTTCTACTCATGTTAGCACATTTGAATATGAGCTTATTGTTTGTCTGGCAAGTTTCCAAAATTAATAGATCGGATGTTCAGAATTATGTTATGTATGTATTCTATTGTAAATTTCAATTCAGATATCTAGCTGCCTACTCATATTGCATATACGATCAAACGTATTTGAGTTACATTTGGCCCAAATAGCTAAATTTTTTATGACTGTAGCACTGTTTTGCAGAGAATTAATTATAGCTAGATTCATTTTTCTAATAATCGATGTAATTAATTTATTCAACTAATCTTTTTTATACTTTATTTATAAATTATTAACCTTTATTTTAAATTAAAGATCCGTAGATCGTTTGAACTTTTACTACAATTAATATTTAATATTTTCCAGTGGAACATTACATTTCTAAATACTCGTTAATAAATAATTATACTATTTATTATATTGCATTTCGCTTATCCTCTTTTTTTGGTTTACTGTTTTTTGTCTTTTATACAATTTTATATTATAAATTAAATAGTATTTTACCTAATTTAACCGTTTGTTATTAACTATTATGGATTTGTTAATTATTTATTGTATTTAATGACTTATTTTTTTAAAAATCAAAAAATCAGCAAACAGTTATTTTTTGGGTCAACTGAGCCACTTACGACTTACACACCGATAATCAAACACTGTAAAACACAATACTATATCTCAATTACAATTTTACTTTACCAACCAAACACCGTAAAATACAATACACTTTCCTACATACAATTTTTATTATACCAACCAAACACCGTAAAACTTTCATTGGTGCAACTCATTTACAATTGTAAAAGACTTTACTAATTACAACTACGAATTACGGCCAGTTACGACAACCAAACAGGCCTTGAGATTGTTGAAGAAGAGTGGAAGAGGAAAACTAATGAGGACCCCGTACACAAGGTGTTTGCTAAATTGTCCAACATCAAAATTCTCTCAACTCTTGTAATAAGCACTAGAAACTTTATGGAGGCAGACGTCTCGGATCCGGTGGGTGACTGAAGGGGATCGTAATACTAAGTTTTTCCATCAGACGACTGTTGTTCGTAGGGCACTCAATGCTATCAATTACATTCTATCTACTCCCATTTTAGGCAATGCTGGGCAACCCCGAGCTCTGTATTACCAACTTCAATCTCACCATGATCCCTGATATCATCACATACCATGATAATGATGAACTCCTTAAACCCGTCTTCGAGGAAGAGATTCTTGCTACCATACGCTCTATGCACGGGGACAAACTCACCTCGGCCGGACAGATTCCAGCCTCCTTTTACAAAAAGTATTGGTCCACGATAAAGTCTTCATTCATGGAGGCGATTGAACACTTCTTCTCTGCTAGTATACTCCCTTGGCAATGGAAAATCATGTTTCCTTGTTCTGATTCCCGAGAACAAATACCCTGACATCATTGATGTTAGTATTTGGAGTGCCTCATATCATTGGAGAAGAATTCAGTTTTTTGACAGTTTTCTAATATGAATATGTCTCCTGTTTTGATTTAGATACGGGTTTCTTATTTTTCTAAGGAGGTGCTGATTTGAGTTCATGTTGAAATAGAATAATCTCAGGTGCCTATATAAACCCTCAGGGTTGGCCTTTTGAAGGAGTGTCAAGAATTCAAGAGATATTCAAGAATTTCACCATTAAGAGTTGTGAGAGAGATCTCATTGTAACTCTTGTATTTTCTTCAATAAATATTTTCCCCCTCCTCCCCGTGGACGTAGACACATTATCGAACCACGTTAAATCTTGTGTTCCTTACTTGTGTGGTGATTGCTTGCTATTGGTAGATCTTCTACGCTTTCGCTTCCACTGCCGAGTCTTCGACTTAGTGTTCCTCTATTGTTTGATCGGTGATAGATCATCAACAGTTAGTATCAGAGCGATGGCTAGCAAGATGATCACGACAACCAAGAGCGAGAGCCTGTACATGACAAAGAGTTTGTCGAACAAGCTCTTCATGAAGAAGCAGTTATATAACCTTCAGATTAAAGAAGGTACGCCTATTCTACAACGTCTTAATACTTTCAATAGAATTTAAGCGACTTGTTGGCTCTAGAAGTTAAGCTAGAAGAAGAGGACAAAACTCTTTTGTTACTCTCTTCTTTTTCATCAAGTTATGACCACTTAGCAACCACCATCATGTATAGTAAGGAGATCTTAGAGTTAGAAGATGTCAGGCAGATGCTCGAGAACAACGAGCTGATGAAGAAGACAGATTCTACAAAGGACGCTTCAAGATTGTTTGTCAAGGGCCAGAGGGGAAGATCAAAGAGCAAGGAACCCAAAAAAGATCCATAGGCTTCTAGCAGTTTTTCTTGCTACTTTTGCAAGAAAGCAGGGCATATCAAGAAAAATTGTAAGAAATACAAGAAAATGCTGAAAAGGAAAGGCGGTAAAGATTCTGATGGGCTAGTACCAGTGGAAAGTTAGATCAAGCCGGGATGTCGAAAAAGCAGATGAGAATTCATGTGATATCTTAACAGCTGAGTCAGAAAAAGGTAAATACTCAGATGCTTGGTTACTTGACTCGGGGTGCACATATCACATGCGCCCAAAAAGAGAGTGGTTCAATCAATACATACAAGCCTTATGATGGAGGCTCTGTCCTGATGGGAAACGACGCTGTGTGTAAAACTGTTGGCATCGACAACATCCGTATGAGGATGTTTGATGGACAAGTTCGAGCCCTAACGAACGTTCGACACGTTCCGGATTTAAAGAAGAATCTTCTCTCGTTGGGAGCTTTGAAAGCTCGTGGATATAAGTTTTCTGGTGCAGATGGAGCAATCAAAGTTATTAGAGGCTCTATGATGATTCTCAAAGGAGAACGGACAGCAAACTTGTATAAATTGACAGGAAACATTATTATTGGTGATGCTTCAGCAGTAATAGAGAAGAAAGATACTACAAGAGTTTGGCACATGCGTCTTGAACACATGAGCAAGCGAGGTCTTCAAGTCTTACATAAAAGGAGTGCTCTACAAGGTATCAAATATTGCAAACTTGATCTTTGTAAATTTTGCATTATGGGTAGGCAATGTAGAGTACCTTTCTCTACATCTTAGTACAAGACAAAGGGCTTGCTAGATCTCACGCGCATGAATGTGTAGGGGCCTTCACCAGTAGCTTCCATTGGAGGTGCTAGGTACTATGTTACTTTTATAAATAATTTTTCAAGAAAAGTTTGGGTTCTTGAAGCAGAAATCGAAAGTATTTCAGAAGTTCAAAGAGTGAAAAACTTTGGTGAAAAATCAGATAGGGCGGAAGGTGAAAGTCTTGAGGTCCGATAATGGAGACGAGTACACCTCCAAAGAATTCAAAGACTACTTAGCAAGTAAGGGCATCAAACGCCAGCTAAGTATTCCAGGGCGACCAGAACAAAATGGAGTAGCAAGCATGAATCAGACACTTACAAAGCGTACCCATAATATCAGATTACAGGCTGACATGTCAGAAGGATTTTGGGCAGAGGCGGTGAATCACGCGAGTTATCTGATAAACATGTCACCATCAACATCTGTTGATCTTCAGATCCTAGAGGAGATATGGCGAGGAATATCTGTAGACTATTCAACCCTACGAATTTTCAGTTGCCCGGCATATAGTTTGGTTAATAATCAGAAAAGGAACAAAATAGAGTCCTAGTCTAAGAAGTGTATCTTCATCGGGTTCACCAAAGGAGTCAAGAATTTCAAACTTTAGAATCCTGAGAAAAAAGCGCCTTTACCAGCAGAGATGTGATCTTTGACGAAGACTCAATGTTGCGACAAAAGTCACAGATGGAAGATAAAGCACAAAGTGGAGCTTCAGATAGTTTGGCAGCAGGTACTCAAAAAAAAGGAGTCAAGTTCTCAGATAGCCCTAAAAGGCCTGAAAGGTCTGAAGAGGACTCCTCAGATTCAAATGAAGACGAACAGGAGGCTACTCAAGAGCAACCTAAACTGTTGAGGCGATCAGTCAGAGTTACGGAGCCACCAACAAGGTATGACTGGGATGAAGATCATGTCTCTTTTGTATTAGTAACAGAATTAGGAGAACCTGATAATTAAAGGGAAGCGATCGAGGTAGATGACCATGACAAGTAGATTACAGCCATGGAGTAAAAGATAGAGTCTTTGGATAAAAACCAAATACGGACGTTAGTCGATCTTTCAAAGGACTCCAAGGTGATAGGTTACAGATGGGTCTTTCGCAAGAAGGACAATGAGCAATACAAGGAAAGGTTAGTTGCCAAAGGATATGCTCAGAAGAAGGGTATTGGCTACAACGAGATTTTCTCTCTTGTAATCAAGCATATATCTATTCGGATGTTATTGGCGATAGTTGCTCAGTTTGATCTAGAATTAGAGTAGATAGTGTTGGCCCAATGGCCTTCCACTCTAGTTTTGATGATGATCAACACTCATGTAGTTATGTTTACTAATATTCTTGTGTTTCTAAGTTTCAGATCATTAACAGGATATTAGTTGGTGATTAGCCTCAACAAGGAGTTTAGAAGCTATTCATGGTGATTCCAGGCCAAAGCTTCAAGTTCACACTTTGTCTAGCCCATGGATGGAGTTTTGGAGCAAGTCTACTTGAAGATGAGATCGTCAAGAAGACTTAGTATCCTAGTGTAGATAGAGTTTTAGATCCATTTGTAAAACTTAGTTTAGTTGATATGCTCAAGTGCACAAAACACACACGTTTTATGATTTGATATTTGGTTTTTATGAATAGTTGATCAAAACAAGTTTACATATGTTATATGTATAGTAGATGTTTTCTATTTATACATACATGCTTTAACTTAGTAAACAAACTTATTTTGATATCCCTATTCATGTTTTGGAAAATCAAGTTTGACAAAATACAAGGTTTTGTTTTTGATAAAATTTGCAAGACTCAAAAATGAATTGATATGTTGATATATATGTCTTGAAATTTTTATCACAAGTTTGGTTATCAAAGTAAAATGATAAAACAAGTTTTAGAAAAACATATTTTTAGAAAAACAGTTTTTATTATGATTAAAACTATTTTTTAGATTTACTGTGAATTTATGGGATTTTTATTAAGTGAAAAGACCTATTTTCAAATCCCGTATCTGTGCAGATCTGCACTGTGCCTGACAGGCCAAGTCGGTCGACCGGACCGGTCGACCGCACCATAGGCCGGTCGACGGGACGGTCGACCGACGTGCACAAGTCTGTGCACGTTTTGGAGTCTCTGGGACGGTCGACCGGGCCGGTCGACCGAGATGAGAGTTCTGCTCTCAGGATGTTTCGGTCGACCGGGCCGGTCGACCGCTATTGCCCAACGGTCACATTTTTGACCGTTGGCGGTCGACCGGACCGTCGACCGGCAGTCTGTCAGACTGCCAACTCAGCCTAACGGCTAGTTTTGTATAGGGGCTATATAAACCCCATCTCTTTGGGATTTTGGCAAGTTTTTTAAGAGAAAAATTTTCAGTTTTCTGAAGTGTTTAAAAGAGTTTTAAAAAGAGTTTTAAGTGCAAAAACTTCTCATCTTTATTTGTTTTGGGTTTTTGGAAAATCAAAGAAAACTAGGTTTTGGGATTTTGATTTGGTACTTCATTTTCTATCTTATACAAGAGATTTCCCAAGTAGTTTTTCTTTGTTGCTTGTTTCCAAAAACACTTTGATTCCACACTTGAGCTATATCTTCTATCCTAAACTATTTAGGATCTTGTTTTGTGGAAAAGAAAAAGGAAAGAGGTTTGTGGTTGAAATATACCACTTGTTGTAAACCCTTGATTTCTTGAGTTGCTCCCTCTTTGGTAGAGGTGGAGATTGTTGTATTGGGTTGTTTTGGATCCCTCTTAGGTAGATGTGATTGAGTTTGGTTGTAGACCTCTTCGGTAGAGGTGTGTGGATTGGTTGTTGAGTTGGCTACGGGCCTAACCCCTCGGTTGTGAGGAGGTTGTTGTTTGAGAGAGGAGTTCGGTACTCCTAGAGTTGTAAGAAATCCTCTTCGGTAGAGGTTCCCTCGGTGGGAGTTGAGATAGTGGAAATCCTACACGGTGGTGTAGGCGGGGATGTAGAGCAAGGTGCTCGAACCTCGAAACAAATCTTGGTGTTTGCGTATTGATCCATTGTCTCTCTAACTCTCTCTCTTATATTTGTGCAAAGCATCATATTCATATCATATCATATTTGCTTGTGTTGTGCATATTTCATATTGCCTTGCATTTATTCATATTGCTATTCATTCTTGATTGCTTGGCTTGATCGTGTGTGCACATATTTCTTATTGCTTGGATTGCTTGTGTGTGTGTGCCTAACTTGTACTCATCCAACAAGAGCTTCACATAGCGCCTCAACCCATTTCAAGGGGAATCAAGGGGAGTTAGTTCAGAGCCTCGCAAGGGGAATTCGGCTACACTTGTTGTATTGTATTAGTTTGTGCATAATTTGCATTAGCTTCCGCATTTAGCGCACTTAGTTTGCATTTAGTTTCTTAGATTAGCACTTACACCTATTCACCCCCCCTCTAGGTGTTTTTCAATTGGTATCAGAGCTAGTGCTCCTGATACTTAGGCTTAACATCCTAGGAGTGAGATCCATTTGCTTGCTAATCTCATTTGCATTTGCTTGTTTGCACACATCTAGTTTATACCATGGACTTCATGACCCCACCTAGCTATGATCCTTCCAACATTGATATTTGGAAGTATAGGATGTCCATGTACCTAAAAACCCTAGGTTTGCATGTCTTTCTTGCCGCCACCAAGAGATGTTATCTTGGTGATTGCAATCATATAGGGGCCAATGCACAAGCCCTAGAGGCCATTAGAAGCACTCTTCCTAAAGATTATCTCTTATGTGTTTCTAACTTTGATTCCGCCTTTGCAGTGTGGAACAAATTGACAACAACCACCACCACCTCGGAGCTTCAAGTTCAAATTCAAGAAGAGGAATCTAGTGGAGAATCCGATCCACAATGCTTCATGGTCCAAGGGAATGACTCCCTTGAGGTACATTCGGAATCCCACCTAGATAGTAATGATTGTGCTAGTTCTTCAATGATTATGTTGATCCCCATGCCTTAAATGAAGAACTATCTATTGTGTGTGAAAAGTTAATAGAAAAATATAACGTGTTGAAAAAGAAAAGTCTAGATATTGAAAAAGAAAATAGATGTTTGCATTCTAGACTTGATTGTGTTTTGCAAAAGAAAGTTGAGGCCTATAATGAAAGGGATTTATTGAGATCTCAATTGGAACTTGCTTTAAAAGAAAATAAATTTTTAAAGTCTAAAAATGATTGTGAAACTCTTTTGAAGAAAAATGAAAATATGTCTTCTAAAGTTGATTTTGTTTTAAAAGAGAATGTTGCTTTGAAAAACAAAATCATTTCTATTTCAAATGAGTTGAATATTTGTTTAGATAAGAATATTGTTTTGCAAAATAAGATTGATTCTCATGTTTGCCATGCTAGGGTAGTTTCACCTAAATCACCCATTGCATGTTCCACTTCTTCTATGCTCGAAAATGATATAAATTTGTTAAAGAAGAATGGATTGTTTGGGCTCCACTATGAGCCAATGTGCCATGAACCACACACGCTTGAAAACCTTAGTTCGAAAGAAACAAGTTCCATCCTTTATGCATGCACACCCATCACGGCATACACATGCTCCACACGGACACCATCAACACATGTATGCTCATGTGTACACTTGTACACATTGTGGACGTAAGGGCCACCTTGCTAAATTTTGCTATGATAGATTACATACTCTAAATTTAGCAAAGAACTTTGTTTGGGTTAGAGAAGGGACTAACCCCCATGGACCCAACAAGATGTGGGTACCAAAGACCACCCCTCCTATTTTTGATGTAGGTGTGGGCTCTCACATGACGTGAGAGTGATGACACCTTGGAGTGGATGCGTTCCGGACTTCATGGAAATCAAATTGGATGCATCACTTTCAAGGGAAGATTTGGTGGAGATAACCACCATGTTTTGGAGACAAGGAGAGTTGCTTTTTCGGTTTTTGGTAACAATCCTTTACTCCCATTTATTATGTTTACATGCTTTCCACTTCATTGTTTATAGCATGTTTTGATAGTTTATAGCACATTTTTTTTTGATGTCTATGGATTAGTATGTTCATTCCATGTTTATTAGATCCTTGACATACATGTATAGTATTTGAGACACATATGCTTATATGAACCCATATTTAGTGATCTCACTTTTGTTTAAGCTATAATGTTCATCATGAATCTAATACATGTGAATTTACATAATAATCATGTTTTAGTTTTATCATGATGACTTTTATATTTGTTTTGATGCTTCATGTTTTGAATATATGTTTAGATGTTTGTTTTCATTAAGACTAGTTATATACTTGTACATAGAGTGGGCTACAAATAAATCTATATATGTTGAGCTTGATTGCTTATTTGAACCCATTAGATGTGCTAGTATAGTCTAGTTTTAATAATTCATACATTTCATACTTGTATTCCATTTTTGGATTTGTTTTATGATTGTGTGTTTCACTTCATGTATATGTTTGTATTGCTAAAATTTAAGATATACATGTATACCCCTTGAGTCATTTGCCTTTCATGCAAATCTATATTTGGACTCAATTGTGTTTAGGGATATGTATGTATACTTCATGTTTGACAATTCATACATATACCTTGAAATGAAATTTGTTGTGATGAAAATTTAGTTTTTCATGTTTCATGTATTTATGTTTAACTTCATGTATATGTCTATCTAGTTCAAATTAATCTTATACATATACATCTTTTTGAGCCACGTGCCTTCATGAATATACATTTAGTGGACTCGTTGAGTTTTGGATATGTATGTATATTTTAGCTTGTATTAGACATACATATGCCTTGAAGATTAAATAAAGAGTTTTATATGATTTTTCATATTTTGATGGAATTATGTTTTAAGGAATAATTGAGCTTAATGAAATATTTTTTTCATGATTATGATCTTCACATATTATTTGTACACTCATATCTATTGCTCATGTTTTGTTTCTCATGAGTTATACTTTATTTGTTAGAGTGATGATTATCATGTGAATTTCAATTTTGTTTTATTCCTTACTTGAAGGATTTCGTACTAGTTAACAAATTTTTCCATTTAACTAGTTGCGATATTCTTCATATGGTAGAGATTTTCAAACAAAACTACATTTTCAAATCTATCTTTGAAAACCCCTACCTTCCAAGGGCGGTAGGATGGGAGATCATGTTCATGTATGCCCTAAATTGAAAATCTTTAAAACTTGAATTATGATTGGGTGGTAGATAATATGATGTATACACTTGACCTTATTGCTATGTCAATTGGTATCATTGAACTCTTTCAATTGGTATCATTTTGATCTTCTTGTATACTCATATATGTTTTGTATGTATGTATGCTTTAAATTTCAAGTATATCAATTTCTATTGGTATCTATTTTTCATACATATATATGTTTGTGTTTATGCTAGTGCTTGAGTTTCAATTTTGTTTAAATTGATTACTTTTAAATTGTTATCAAGACTATGCATGTCTTTAGTTTGTTTTTCATAAAGGGGGAGAAAATTTGATTTTGTATTTCAATTGGTATTTGTACTCCCACTCTTTATGATTAAAAGTTGTTATTTTGAACATATGATATCAACATCAAATTTGTTTATATGTTTTGAAATGAACAATTCTTACAATTGGTATCAATGTTTCTATGTAAAATCTTTTCAATTGGTAAAATATTTACAATTGGTATCATATTTAAGAAATTCAAAATTTGTTTTGGTTTCAAGATTCATGTTTAAGAATTCAAGACTTATGTTTAATTACAATTGGTATTTTCAAAATTTTTGTTTAAAAAAAATATTCAAAGTTTTGATTTGTATTTCCTATATGCAAGGAGAGCTTAACATCTCTCTTACATATAGATTCATGTTGAGTATATTATAAATTGAGGAGCTTGACAACTCTTCTTTATATGATATACGTGTGTAGGGGGAGCTTCACATCTCCTCTTATGCATTACATAATATGTGTTATGTGAATTGGGCTTGTCATCCCTTCTTCATGTAATGCATATGTGTAGGGAAGCTAACTTAGCGTCTTCCTCTTCATGAATGTATATAGCATATAACATATATTGATCCTTGTTTATTGGTATCAAGATGCTTCATTGACATATTTTTAATTGATATCATGTTTGTAGTCACCCCTTATTGATTTTATTTTTTGTTTTAGACAAAAAGGGGAGAACATTGTCTTTTATTGTTTTGTTTGACATAAAGGGGAAGAAAGATTTTTACCCCTCGTTTTTATTTATGGTTTTGATTACCCCTTTGTTGATGATTGACAAAAAAGGGGAGAAAGATTTATGAAGTTTTATATGCATGCTTATGTTTATGCATATATTATGTTTTAATCTCAAGAATATTAAGTTTAATCGTTTTATAGAGTTTGTTTTGTAATTGGTATCTAGAGGTTATTTTGTTTTGAATATTCCATTTGATATCTAGAACCATTCATTGTTTATGCATACGCATGTTTCATGTTTAATATTCATTGCATATATTTATTGTTTATCCCTATGCATGAGTTAAGGGGGAGCTTCCTTGAAGCTTATCTTTAATCCATGCATATATAACTCCATGAGTTTTGTCATCATCAAAAAGGGGGAGATTGTTGGCCCAATGGCCTTCCACTCTAGTTTTGATGATGATCAACACTCATGTAGTTATGTTTACTAATATTCTTGTGTTTCTAAGTTTCAGATCATTAACAGGATATTAGTTGGTGATTAGCCTCAACAAGGAGTTTAGAAGCTATTCATGGTGATTCCAGGGCCAAAGCTTCAAGTTCACACTTTGTCTAGCCCATGGATGGAGTTTTGGAGCAAGTCTACTTGAAGATGAAGATCGTCAAGAGACTTAGGTATCCTAGTGTAGATAGAGTTTTAGATCCATTTGTAAAACTTAGTTTAGTTGATATGCTCAAGTGCACAAAACACACACGTTTTATGATTTGATATTTGATTTTTATGGATAGTTGATCAAAACAAGTTTACATATGTTATATGTATAGTAGATGTTTTCTATTTATACATACATGCTTTAACTTAGTAAACAAACTTATTTTGATATCCCTATTCATGTTTTGGAAAAATCAAGTTTGACAAAATACAAGGTTTTGTTTTTGATAAAATTTGCAAGACTCAAAAATGAATTGATATGTTGATATATATGTCTTGAAATTTTTATCACAAGTTTGATTATCAAAGTAAAATGATAAAACAAGTTTTAGAAAAACATATTTTTAGAAAAACAGTTTTTATTATGATTAAAACTATTTTTTAGATTTACTGTGAATTTATGGGATTTTTATTGAGTGAAAAGACCTATTTTCAAATCCCGTATCTGTGCAGATCTGCACTGTGCCTGACAGGCCAAGTCGGTCGACCGCACCGGTCGACCGCACCATAGGCCGGTCGACCGGGACGGTCGACCGACGTGCACAAGTCTGTGCACGTTTTGGAGTCTCTGGGACGGTCGACCGGGCCGGTCGACCGAGATGAGAGTTCTGCTCTCAGGATGTTTCGGTCGACCGGGCCGGTCGACCGCTATTGCCCAACGGTCACATTTTTGACCGTTGGCGGTCGACCGGACCGGTCGACCGGCAGTCTGTCAGACTGCCAACTCAGCCTAACGGCTAGTTTTGTATAGGGGCTATATAAACCCCATCTCTTTGGGGATTTTGGCCAAGTTTTTTAAGAGAAAAATTTTCAGTTTTCTGAAGTGTTTAAAAGAGTTTTAAAAAGAGTTTTAAGTGCAAAAACTTCTCATCTTTATTTGTTTTGGGTTTTTGGAAAATCAAAGAAAACTAGGTTTTGGGATTTTGATTTGGTACTTCATTTTCTATCTTATACAAGAGATTTCCCAAGTAGTTTTTCTTTGTTGCTTGTTTCCAAAAACACTTTGATTCCATACTTGAGCTATATCTTCTATCCTAAACTATTTAGGATCTTGTTTTGTGGAAAAAGAAAAAGGAAAGAGATTTGTGGTTGAAATATACCACTTGTTGTAAACCCTTGATTTCTTGAGTTGCTCCCTCTTTGGTAGAGGTGGAGATTGTTTTATTGGGTTGTTTTGGATCCCTCTTAGGTAGATGTGATTGAGTTTGGTTGTAGACCTCTTCGGTAGAGGTGTGTGGATTGGTTGTTGAGTTGGCTACGGGCCTAACCCCTCGGTTGTGAGGAGGTTGTTGTTTGAGAGAGGAGTTCGGTACTCCTAGAGTTGTAAGAAATCCTCTTCGATAGAGGTTCCCTCGGTGGGAGTTGAGATAGTGGAAATCCTACACGGTGGTGTAGGCGGGGATGTAGAGCAAGGTGCTCGAACCTCGAAACAAATCTTGGTGTTTGCGTATTGATCCATTGTCTCTCTAACTCTCTCTCTTATATTTGTACAAAGCATCATATTCATATCATATCATATTTGCTTGTGTTGTGCATATTTCATATTGCCTTGCATTTATTCATATTGCTATTCATTCTTGATTGCTTGGCTTGATCGTGTGTGCACATATTTCTTATTGCTTGGATTGCTTGTGTGTGTGTGCCTAACTTGTACTCATCCAACAAGAGCTTCACATAGCGCCTCAACCCATTTCAAGGGGAATCAAGGGGAGTTAGTTCAGAGCCTCGCAAGGGGAATTCGGCTACACTTGTTGTATTGTATTAGTTTGTGCATAATTTGCATTAGCTTCCGCATTTAGCGCACTTAGTTTGCATTTAGTTTCTTAGATTAGCACTTACACCTATTCACCCCCCTCTAGGTGTTTTTCAGATAGATGTTAAAATATCGTTTCTGTATGGTAAGTTAGAGGAGAAGATGTATATGAAACAACCTAAAGTTTACATTTAAGAAGGTAAAGAAAATAAGATGTGTCTTCTAAAGAAGTCCTTCTATGGAATTAAGCAGTTTGCCAAGCAGTGGTACAAACGGTTCGACTCTTTCATGATCAAGACCAAATACAACCGGTGTGAGTATGATAGTTGTGTCTATTTCAAGCAGAGTGATGATCCGACATATTTACTGTTATATGTGGATGATATGCTGATTGCTGCGAGAAACAAAACTCATGTTCAAAAGCTTAAAACTAGCTCAAGAAGGAATTTGACATGAAGGATTTGGGAAAAGCCAAGAAGATCTTATGTATAGAGATCACTCGAGACAGAAGCACATGCAAACTTTGGTTATCCCAGGGAATTATGTTTTCAAAGTGTTGGAGAGATTCAACATGGCAGAAGCAAGACCAGTCACCATTCTTTTGGCAGGTCACTTCAAATTATCCTCCGATCAGTGTCCACAATCACCGGATGAGGAGGAAGAGATGTCTCGAGTACTATATGCTAGTGCGGTGGGATCACTCATATATGATATGATCTGCACTAGGCCTGACTTAACCTATGCAGTTAGTACAGTAAGTCGGTTCATGTCAAATCCATGAAAGCAATATTAGAAAGCAGTGAAGTGGGTGCTACAATATCTGTGAGGGAGTGAGAGAGTAGGCTTGGTGTTTCAGAGATTGGAAATGAGAAAGTTTAGGCTACTACAAGGCTATGTTGATGCAAATTATGCAGGAGATTTTGATCAGCGAAGATCGTATTCACAGTAGCTGAGTGCATTATTAGTTGGAAGGCAGAGTTGCAAGATATAATTGCTCTTTTAACGATAGAAGCAGAGTACATGGCTGCAGTTGAGACGTTAATGGAATCTTTGTGGTTGAGAGATTGGTTGAGATGTTTAATATCATACAGGATTCAGTTCGGGTTCATTGCGACAGCCAGAGTGCTATTCGTCTCGCTAAAGATCACAAGTATCACAGGCGGATGAAACATATTGATGCGAGATTTCACAAGATACGTCAGTGGGTCATGGATGATAAAGTGATCGATTTAGTAAAGATCAGCGCGAAGAAGAATCCAGCGGATATGATGATAAAGACCATCCCGGTATAAAAGTTCAGAGCATCTCTGAACTTCGTCAAGATTCTCCAAAGGTAAAATGGCGAACAGACTTTTAGAGGGAGCCATGTGAAGTCAGAAAAGAGGGGAGAAAGGAAGGCGAATGAAGCAGAGACCAATTTCTACAGAGGGACTCAATGAGCATGAGTCAAGATGGAGATTGTTAGTATTTAGAGTGCCTCATATCAGTGGAGAAGAATTCAGTTTTTTGACAGTTTTCTAATATGAATATGTCTCCTGTTTTGATTTAGATACGGGTTTTCTATTTTTCTAAGGAGGTGCTGATTTGAGTTCATGTTAGACTAGGATTATCCCAGGTGCCTATATAAACCCCTCAGGGGTGACATTTTGAAGTAGTGTCAAAAATTCAAGAGAAATTCTAAAATTCCACCATTGAGAGTTTTGAGAGAGATCTCATTGTAACTATTGTATTTTCTTCAATAAATATTTCTCCCCTCCTTCCCGTGGACGTAGGCATATTTCCGAACCACGTTAAATCTTGTGCTCCTTAGTTGTGTGGTGATTGCGCTAGTGGTAGATCTTCTACGCTTCCGCTGCCGAGTCTTCGACTTGGTTTTCCTCTGTTGTTTGATTGGTGATAGATCATCAACAATTGATGAGTTCTGACCAAAAAGCCTGTGCAATGTATCCTACAAGATCATTGCCAAGGTACTTGTCAACAGACTCAAACCTCTACTTCACAAAATTATTTCCTTGTTCCGCGTTCGTGCCAGGTCGTAGCATCAGTGACAACATACTCCTCGCTTAAGAGATCCTTCACTCGATGAAAAACCCCTCTCATATGGCAATCAAAGTTGATATGGAGAAAGCATATGACATGTTGAGCTGGAATTTTCTTGAGGCCACTATGGTTAAATCCGAATTTCACTCCACCTTCGTCAATTGGATCATGGCGTGCATCGAAGATCCGTGTTTTAATGTGCTCAGGTATATTTTAGACAGTATTGAAAAGGAATTTAGGTCCTTCTTGTGGAACGGTGGAGAGTCAAGCAGATACCTCTCCCTTGTTCAATGGGAGAAACTCTGTCATCAAACCAAACTGCAGCCTTGGCTTTCGGAAGATGGACCTTCTTCACAAAGCTTTCATGGCTAAAAACTTTGTGCGAGCCACTAACTCAGAATCTAGCTTATGGGGCAGAACGGTTCGAGTGAAGTACCGTGCAGGCAGTACCAAGACTTTTGTTTCTTGTCCAGCCGGTGCCTCATGGGCTTGTAGAGCCATTGCCAAGGTCAATGCGGTGGTCCAGGAGGGCGCACAATGGGCTATAGGTGATGGTTCTTCAATTAATATAATTGAAAGTTGGACACCCTTCCCTGTAACCTTCAAGAATCAACCGACCTCAACTAGAAGTCCTAAGGAACTGGAACACGAAAATGCTATTGGAAGTCTTCGATGAAGCTACATCGTATAGGTAAACTTGCTATCCCACAGAACAATGTCAGAGATCAATTGCAGTGGATGAGGAAGCCTCTCTATGAACTCTCATTTAAGAAAGCATATGAATCTCTATCCTCTTCCTTCACCATCAACCCCCTTAGGTAAACAGCTCTTGGGTGTGGATTTGGCGATTGAGAGTCCCGGCAAATGTTCAGGCATGGGTGTGGAAACTGGCGCATCAGGCAGCCTCGACAAGGCAAATGCGTGCCCACCGTGGTATTGTGCCATCTGCGGTTTGCCCAAGATGCCATGCAACTGATGAAGACCTCCATCATCTCCTTCTACAACGCCTGAAATCCTCCCAACTATGGTCCTTGGTCTTGGCTAAGCTACGATTACCTATCAGGCCCATTAATATGGATGATTGGTGGAAGCTCTTCCATGGGTTGCAACTAGGCAGTGGAGTCGTCAAGGAGGTGCGCCAGTCATGGTTTGCTTATACAAGTTGGCAACTGTGGCTTGATCAGAACAATCTGATTTTTAATGATCGAACTAAGCCAATAGATACTATATTTGAGGCCACACATGCTTTGATCATCAAGCAGATGTCGTAAAGCCCGTGGAAGAGGAGGATGGTGACATTGGGCTACTCCTTGACTGGGGTCTTCAACCCAATCTTCTTAAGCCAAAACAACCTATAGTGGTTGCATGGCAGCCACCACCATGGATAAAAATCAATGTCGATGGTGCTCGGAAAGGAGAAAATCGACAATCCGGTGCAGGATTTGTTGTTCGATCCCATGATGCCAAGTTGATTGTTGTGGCAGCTATACTTGCAATTGACAATGACATCAACTAAATTGAGATGCTGGCAACATGGTATGAACTATCATGGGCTACCAGGAAATTTGGGTTGAGCCTCATCTGGCTCGAAGGAGATTCTAAGACTACAGCTAAGCTCCTCCATCAAACAGCACACCATCATGATATTCCTATTCTCACTGATTGTAAAATCTTCCCCATCGTTATACAGGCCTTTAAAGTGTCACATACACATATAGGGAAGGAAATTTTGGGACCGACTACATGACGGCCGTTTGTTTCGCGTAAAACTCTGTAATTCGTAAATGACTTACTACCCAGTTACAACTACGACGTTTGTTTGGACCGTAATTCGTAAAAGACTTACGTAACTCAACTAACACTCACTTGCAACCCAGTTACCACTCACTTACAGCCCAGTTACAGTTAATTTTGTGGTCATACAAATTTGTATTATTTTTTTATATTAATATTAAAATTTTTTAATATTTAACTTTTTTAATATTTATTTGCAGTATTAAAACTTTTAAAATCACCAAATAGTTAATTTTGTGGTCAACTTTTTCACTTTCGACTTATACATTACGACAACCAAACACCGTAGAGTACAATACACTTTCTCATTTTACAATTTTATAATACCAACCAAACACCGTAAAATTTACATACATGTAACTCATTTACAATTGTAAAAGACTTTACCAATTACAACTACGAATTACGATCAGTTACGACAACCAAACAGACCCGCACTGCTCATGAGTGCATCTTGTGGAAGGATGACTTTCCTTCTGAGCTGATCGCTATTTCTGATAGAGACAAGAGTGCTCACTATATGTGAGGGTTGTAAATTGTATTTTCTTATAAAAAAAAAAAAATGAAGGGGGAGGGAGGGAGAGAGAGAGAGAGAGAGCGTCCGAGCCTAGCTGTCTTCCCGCTTGCACAGCGCTGGTCCCCTAGCTTGTTTTGTCGTGTTCGGGCGAAGCAGTTTACCGCAGTTGACGGGAGTCAGTGCACCGTCTCACGCTCTCACACACACTCCTTTCTTATTATTACCATCTTGCCCTTGCGAATAAAATGCCAATTGTGCCTTTGCTTGCAAGCGGGTCGCGTCGGGTCCGCATCAGATCCCGCTCCGCTATCTCAATTCAAACTCCATTAAAAAAAAAAAAAAAATCTTCCCATTTTAAGAAAAGTGAACAAAGAAAACGGTTCCATTAAAGAGGCTCACACCTGCTTTGTTGAGATAAGGGCAATTCAAATGATTTGATCCGCGATTTTATAAGAATTGAGTTAATCAAGTCTATTGTTTTTTATACTAGAAAAATGTATGATAAGACAGAGTTCAAGATTGATTCCCGATAATAAATTAGATCACAGAAATATCGATTCTTTTTATTCCAAAAATAAGATTCTATTAGTTACCTGGCATCAAAAAACTGTCAGTGCGTTGTTGAATCAAAATAAGAAATCTCAATTTTTGATAATTTTGTTATCATTCAATTGTTTTTGAGTCAGTCCATTCGTTTGAAGTATAACAATGTGGCAAAAGAAGTCAACCAAGGAAATAACACACTTAGATCAAAATAAGTTTTAGGCTTGTTTTAAACAGTTTTGAGCTCCTTTTTGCATCTTTTAAAGAAGAGTTAGCTATAATTAGATAATAGTAAGTTGTTAATATTATTTTACTTTTGGTGATTTATTTTTACGCATTTAAATAAATAATTCAATATCAACTTTAGTAGGTTATTGATATACTTTAGCTTTTGTAATTTTTATCTAGATTTTGTCTAGTTATATATCTTTATTAGTAAATTAAGTTATGGTCAAATAATCTTATTTTGAAACACCAACAAATGTTTTTCATTTGTTAATATTATACGTGAACAAATTAGATGATTGATGCATATAACTTAGCGACATATAAATAGTAATTATTTTACAACAAACCAATTTAACAGTTTTTGAATATTTTTTTTACGTCTCCACTGTTTTTATCGGTTATCAAATGCTTTTTTCTCTTTCTTCAAACTGAATTAAACACAAACAATTCTTGTTTTATATTTTTTTTTGTCATATCTTATATTGCTAATTATAATTGTGTAGTGGTCAAAATTTAACTCCGTCCATGATGGCGACATATGTCCTCACCTTTAAACTCTCTGAGAAATATTAGGGCTATCTTCCGAAGTTCATGCTATACTCGACATCGTCAAGATCTTTTCCGCTCTGAGGTTCCTTCCGTTCCGAAGACTTCAGCAACAAAGCAGCTTCAGCAACATATCATTCCTGATCTCCGCTGACAGTTACGTAGTTTTATATTCCTCCACGTTCATAACGTGTAACACCCCTCAGTGCGGACAGTTATGGATAGTGGTGGTTTTCCCTGCATGCAACCCCAACAAACCAGCACCTGTGATCACAACTGTCACAAACGAATCGACATGTGCAAATCGTGCAGTTACGTGGATCTCGCTCGTACCCATCTGCCTCCATGTCAACAGCTCAATCAAGCATAAATAAACCTTCTCCTGCAACGAAGAGGGGAATTCTGATTCCAATATGTACACATCCTCTAGACTCCTGTAATTCCTATCACCCGAGAATTATAGTGAAGCTCCTCCTCCTCGTGTTTTTTTACGATAAAGGGTTTTCACGTAAATCCTTTGTGTCACTCTTTTCTATGATGTGTTTTATTTATGTGTACTTCCCCATTTTCATTCTCGCAGGTGAGGATCGACCGTCCAATTACTTGTGGTGAAAAATTCTCATCATAAACTAGTGCTTTCATTGAAATTTGAATCCACACTCGAGATCTCCCTCCCACCCAACCTAAAATCTTCTCAAAAAACCTCTTCAAAAGTCTCTTCATAGCGCTGATGGCACCAAGAAAGAAAACCATCACCCTCAATGGCGGCTCGTTCATCAGCTGGCTGCAAGTTTCTCACTCTCTGTACAAACATCTCCAAAAGCATAATGTCACTCGGATAAGTGAGATTTTATCACGAACTCATCCCTATATCCAGTTGGAGGAGACTATGAAGACTTCTTCCAACCACCCCATGACGCGTGGTGACGATGGAGGAAAGTCGAAGTCTCCGCATGAAGCTGCCACCATGCCCAAGATCGAAATTAGGGGCAACCTGCTAATAAGAGACAAGTGCTCCCGATTCTCTCACCAAGTCCGCTTCGAGCCTACAAACTGATAGAGCAATTCACCGCTCAGGGTCCCTATCAATGAAGTCTTCAACACCATTAAGGACCAAACCTGGATCAGGCGTCCGCGACCTATCCAGTATGATCCCTCACTTCCCGGCGCGGAAGAGTACTGCTCCTACCATGACGGTAAGGGGCACAAGATCATCCATTGTCGGAGCCTCCGAAAGTACCTGGAAGAGCTCATCCACCAAGACTTCCTCAAGAAATATGTCCTCACACCCGAAGCAGCCTCTGAATTCAGACAGCCGAGCACTCCGCCTCCTACCCAACCACAACACGGGATCACCCAATACAAAACAATCGAGTGATCTGATCCTACCTCCCTAAACATGGCAATACCCCTATCTATGATCACCCCTGTACTTTGAGTTCCATGTATTTTATTTTATTATCAAATGAAATTATATTTTACTCCTAACCATTTTAACCTACTCTGTTGCCAGAATTTTCCCCACTGAGAGTCCTACCAAAATTCATCGCTCTGCTATGGGTCTTACCTCCACTCGGAGACGACTGCGAACCCAGCTCCGCTGATGGGTTCTACCCCCACTCGGAGTCCAATGCTTGTACGTTCTGTTGTGGTTTCTACCCCTTCTCGGGGATGGCAATGCAAGCAACCGCCTACGACCCCCCCTCGACTAGCCTACGGGAGTCGAAACCCTCCGCTGTAAGTCCTACCCCGACTCTGAGCCCCTACTCTGCTGCAAGTATTTTCCTCTCTTAGAGCCTTTGTTTGATCTTGCGTGATGGGTCACACCCCCACTCGATACACAAACACTAGTTTACGGGCTCCCCTCATCTGAACCACCGGCAGATAAACCCCTGGCAGTTTCCCTCTATCAGGTCCAAGCCAGATCGTCACTATGTTGTGGGTCCTACCCCCGCTCAATGTCGATGCATCCAATTTATTGATGGGTCGTACCCCACTTTAGATTCTTACCAAGTTCACAGCTTCGTCACACCCCCACTCAGAAGCAACTGTGAACCCAACTCCGCTGTTAGAATTCCCCCCACTCGAAGGCCCAACTCCGCTGCTGGGATTCCTCCCATCAGAAATCCCGATCGTCACACTATTGTGAGTCCTATCCCTACTCAGAGTCGACACATCCAATCTGTCGATGGGTCACACCCCCACTTCAGAACCCCTTCCAAGTTTGCAGTATTGTTGATGGGATTACTGTCATGCCCCGCTTCCCAAAATATGGAGTACAGGTACGAGACGATGGCCAACAAATACTCACGAAGAGAGAAATCTCTTCCGTGAATACCTTCCCTGTAGTAAATGAGCCAAATTCTCGCACAAATATACAAAGACAACCAGAAGTTTCATTTTCACATAAAAGATATACATCTACAATAGTCTTTGTCTGAATACAAGATTGGAAACATAACAAAACAGAAATAAAAGAAGATACAATTTTGACATCGGGACATCATAATAAGACAAAATGCCAAAACACATAAGATAAGAAACTTCGGATTCACGCCTGGTAGTCTTCTTGGGTTCCTTCGAGCAGTGGCTCGTCAGTCTCCTCAAGCTTTGATGCTGAAAAATCAAGATCCGTCAGAAGCAGACTAGCAAGTGCACACACGAAAAGAGAAAACAATAATATGAAAATGTGAAAGAAAAGGGGCAATAAGTAAAGCACTGGAATGAATGAATAAAAAATTTGACGGTAATATAAACTGACAGGTAAGATACAGCGAGAGTAACAGAACACTAGATCATGTGAAATAAGGTCATGTATGTATACTATGATATGTATATAATGAGCATGAAGCACCCTGGACCAGTAATGTCATATATCATAATCATCAGGTCACAAGAACACAAGATCACAAGTTAAGAACAATATTGCAAGTCCAGAAACATCACGTAGTCAAAATTATCCATGTCACAAATGATAATTCTAAATCTAGTATATTTTATTACCCTAACTAATGCAGCCATCTTTTGTCCAATCCCACAGGACAACTACATATCAAACAAGTGATGCGTTAGTTGATCCTGATAGCAGGGAGAAACTGTTCACTGTACTCAGATATCATGTAACATGTACTAATAGGAGCACGCATAAATAACAAGATCACGTGTGACATCCAAACCCACAAGGGGTCACCCTTCCAAACACACCTTCCTGAATTTTTCCTGCTACAGTCTCCCCCTAGTAACCCCGTTTGGTTAATTTTATTAATCAATGTAAGTGCAAGATAATGTGTGACTCAGCGTGACAGGATTAGGGATCAGTATCAAGAGTATCAGTAACAAATAGTGATTGCAATCCATATCAAAATTTTGAAAAAAATGAAAAACGGTGATAACATCGAGTGACAAATGCATAATAGCATAAGTGATGCAAGTATATTAGGATGTAGACATAATCATAAAATAGTAATCATGACATAGGGTGACATCAACTTACTTGTACAATATTTACTAATTTATACTTATACTTGAATGATCATTTAGGTAACAAACATCCTATGCATGTGTGTCTTATGATACACATGATCAGAGAAAGATATGGAAAATGAGATTTTCAAAGGAATTTATAAACTAACAAAGGAACACAAAGGAGAGAGAGTTTGTATACTTACCTGATATCGTTGGAATCTGAATTTTCGTAACTGCAACCGGCTCTGGGTAAAATTCGCGGCTTAAATATTGCGTGAATTAATTAGAGACTTGACATATTATTTATTCGTGATAAGTTGAATGAGCATATCATTTTTACTATTTCTTATAATTGTGGTTGGTTAATATTTTCAAATAATTTAATTTCTAAATTTTAGCAACCATTTAAAATATACTTTCACGATAAGATACATGCATAAACTAATAAATTGATGTATTACATATTACTGAATTATGAATTTTATATTTTTTTGTGCTATTTAGAAATTTATTGGCCATTTTTTAAATAAATGATCATTAAATAATAATTACAAAGAATATTTAATTTCTTGTTATTCTAAGTAATATTACACTCAAAGTAATTTTATAGAGTCCCAAATTTAGTTTGTGATTTTCTGTGAATTTTCTAAAAATTTTTGAGTTTATTTCGAATTTTTCTAAATCAAAATAAACCTAAAAATCAATAAAAGGCTTAACGGGTCTGTTTGCTACAGTAACGACTCTGCTACAGTAATGGGTTTGGGTTTGGGTTTGCTATAATAAAATGCTACAGTAATTTTTCTACATATTTTTACTATATTTATTTATTTATTTCCTTTTTCTTTTTCTTTCTTTCTTTCTTTTTTCTTTTTTTTTATTTTGGGCAGAACCCAGGTCTGTTACAGGCCAGGCTGGGATTGGCTTGGCTTGGCCAAACCAGGTCTAGGCCCGCAGGCCGGGCCTAACTCAGCACTGTGCTATGCACAGTGCACCGCACAGTGTCATGCACGGTTTACTTTTTTTTCTCTTCAAATAACATGAAGAAAAATCCTAAAAAATCATGAGAAATAAGACACATCTTAGGTGTTCTATATAATTTTATTGTGAGTTTAGCATAAGTTTTCCATGGTGACATTAAAGCTAAAATGTAATGCGCACTACGTGTTCGATGAAATGTCACAACGAACTTAAATTCTACAAAAATGCAAAATAAATTACTTAGAATGCTTTCCTTCAGTGTGAATGTTCTTTCCTTGACCAACACTTCAAAGATTAAGGAGAGAAAGAGAGAATAGTGAGAAAGGGAGAGAAGTTTAAGTTTTGCAATTTTGCTAGAGATGGTGAATTGTCCCTTATATAAGCACCACACACCCTCCTAAGTCACCCATGCGAGTTAGGCTACGTGGAGGGAGTAGTGGGTTCAATTTGGGTGAGTGGTAATGAGGGGGAGAAAGTGTGGGAGAAGTTAGAGTGAGTGGGGGAAGTTGGAGAGGATGAAGGGAGTTAAAGGGAAGCCTCTAAATCACACGCTAATGTGACATCATGGTTAAGTCATTACATTCTTTCCTATCCCACTAAGGTTCAAAACCTAGTGGCTGCAAATAATTTTCGGATTTTATTTTGATTTTTGATTTATTTTTTATTTATATTTATTTTTATTTTTGCCTTTTCTTAATTCAAATAAGTTCCTATTTAATTCGAAAAAATTTCTAAAAATTCTAAAAAATAGCAAACATTACTGAGAAATTGGATTCATGAAATTCATCACCAATTGCAAATTAAAAATCTGGAAGTCATATAGCGATACCGATGGGTCACGAATTTCGAGAATCTTCAATTAATTTAGAAAAAATTTGAAAAAATCTAGAAAAAATTGAAATATTAGAAAATTTTATTAGAGTTAAAGTAGATTTAGTTTATACAATCAGAACAGGTATTTATACCATACCGACCACCAGTGAAAAGTACTGGTGACTGAAACCAAGGGTTACAATTACCCCCACTCGAAAATAACACCGCAGGCTCGCCAAAATATTACAAAACCAATCAAACCTGTAGGAGATGGAAATCAAGCATTCTGAAAAGATGATTCTGATCTGATCCCTCCATCCTACCACTATGTCCAGCCACACCTCTGAACTCTGAGGATACGTCATCCCAAGAACGCCCATCGAAAGGCATGATCTCATTACTCACACCACTGTCTAGAGATCCCGGAATTAGAAAAGAAGCTACCGGGAGGTTCTTTCACAAAAATAAAGGTTTCTCCACTAAAAGGTCTCCTCCTCTCCTCAGAACACGCCTCCAAGACATCCAAATTAGTACCACATCCTCCACGCAGTATCTCAGGGAGAATGACGAGGATCCCCAAGAAGCCCTCTAACGCCACGACAATGTCGCGAGCTCCAGACGGACTCCGGCAAGACACACAAGATAGTGATGATATCACACTACGTCCCTGTGATCTGAGGGAAAGGTCAGAGCTCTAGAAGAGAGAGTGATTCATCAGCAGAGTCCCATCGAAAACACCCCCATTCTCTCTTCCTATTACTTGTTGCAAGGAAGAAATCGCCAAGCACGTGGCAGCGATGTTCGACCAGGATGGAACCTCCAAGACACGAAAGGAGGTGATGGTATCACATCCCCTCTAAGGTGTTCTAAGGAAGAGATCCGAGCCCATCGTAAGAAGCAATTCACCAGCACACTCAGGCGTTGAGCTCTCTCCTCCTTACTCGTACACACCATCAGGAAAAGTCTCAAAATCCCAAGATCGAACCTCGCCCCCTAAAAAATCGAGCAACCCAGAATCAGATCACCGGATCCAGTGGGGGCAAGAGCCCTCCCTATCACCCCTGACAATGGTCACGATGACTGATGTGTCATAACAAGCTTATCACGATGACTAATGTGGCGTACCAACCATACTCCCACTTGGCGAGAGCCTGACCACCATTACTTCCACCTTGTCTTCCTCCCTCTCCCTTTCCTTCCTCCATCTGATGAAAAGGAGAGAAGAAAACATGACGACCCAGCAAAAAGAGGAATCTTGAAGCAAGGGTTCCTTAGAGAATATAAAAGTGATCTCCATCCAAGGGTTCCACTCTATTTATAGATGGAAGAGAAGCCGGACTGCTTTCAATTCAAATCTTCAATCCCCAAAAAGTCAGTCCATGTCCCAAGATTTTTGGTCAAACGAATTAGCAGAAAATCAACAATCACCGCCAAAACATGAAACCATACCTCCTAGTTATTATGACTCATGGATTCGAAGAGGCGCAAGATCTGACCCTTGAGAGATCTAACTAACCAATGTGATAGCTGGCAGCCAGTTGTACAACCTGCAAGTAAATCAAGAAGATCTGCATTGATAATCCAGATCCTCTTCTGCTCACGAATATCAAGATGAATTTAATGTATTGAAAGGTCTCCTACCAACTTCGCTCCTCCGACTTCTCTTCCACAGGCTCCGACAAGCGAAACAGCGAAGGGCATATGTAGTGATCAAAATATGACCTCGTTCATGATGGTGACACGAGTCCCTCACCTTTCAGCTCTCCGAGAAACATCAGAGCTCCCTTCTGAATTTCATGTTATACCCGACCTCCTCAAGAACTTCTCCGCTCTGAGGTTCCCTCCATTCTGAAGACGTCAGCTCTGAACTAAGCAGTTCCAGCAACAGATTCCCCTGATCTCCATCGACATTTCCGCAGTCTTACTTTCCTCCATATTCATAACGTGTAACATCCCTCCGCGTGGGCAATTATGGGTAGTGGCGAATTTCTTGCAACCCTAACAAACGAGCACCTGTGATCACGACCGCTGCAAACGAATCAATATGTGCAAATCGTGTGGTTATAAGGATCTCGCATGTACCCATCTGCCTCTATGTCAACAGCTCAGTCAAGCATAAGTAGACCTTCTTCTCCAACAAAGAGGGAGATTCAAATTCTAATCTGTACACATCCTCTAGCCTCTTGTAATTCATGTAACCTAAGAATTATTGTAAAGCTCCTCCTCCTTCCCATGGTTTTTCTGAACAAAGGTTTTCACATAAATCCTCTGTGTCTCTCTTTTCTGTGATGTGTTTTATCTACGTGCACTTCCCCATTTTCATTCTCGCTTGTGGTGAGGATTGACTGTCCAATCACTTGTGGTGAAAAATCACTACCATGAACTGTTCTTCTTCATCTCTTGCCGCAAAAAACAAGTTCCAAATTACCCCAGAGCTCATCCATCACCTCTTGGGAAGCAATTCTTTCCTGCTCCAGCTCAGCATTGGCCGCGTTCTTCTCTTCAAGGGCAAGTTTGAGGTCACCCTGTACCCATGGTAGCTCCTCTTTTAGTTCATGATAGAATATCGACTAGCGCTCCATGTCAGCCTGTAGCTCGAAGATCTTATCCTCCACCTTCTTCTCCGCGGATATCTCGTCGAACCTCTTCCTCAAGTCAGCGAGAGCCCTATTCTATTCATTCAAGGCAGCATGCTTGTTACCCAAGTGTCCCAAGGCGAACACCACATCCTGCAAAGGAAACATTTACAAACATATGGAGCACATTAGCGAAGACAAAATCTTCATCCACACTTACTTTGAGAAGATTACTCTCCAACGTCCTCCTTTGTCTCTTAAGGGGGAGCGCTTCAAACTCTTTCAGACCGTCAAGTAACTCTCCTTGATCCAAAGCGATCTCCCTACCTCCTCTTCTCAGGAACAATCCTGAACCGGAGGTCGAGGCTTGAGGAGCCTGGTCTATCTTCGGAGAGGAAAAGCACCACCGTATGCGCTACAGAGGTTTCGCCTCCGACCTATTGCTGCTCTCCCATAACCGTTAGGCCTGACCACGGTTCTGAAATCGGTGGTCTGGTTCCCGATTCCTCCAGAGGAGGAACCGGACCCTTAATGGGTGGTGCCGGTTCAGGAACCGGATGGATCTAGTTTCAGAACCAGTCTAATCTATTTTTTTTAATCCGATAAGCAATTTGCCGCTTTCAATTTATTTTTCAAATAGTTAAAAAATAGATTAACTAAAAAATTAAATAATTAAATTTTAACATAATTATTTTCAATTATTACTAATTTAATATCTAAAGAAATTTAACAAAATAAAAAAAATTAAAAATGGGCTTGAACTTAACCTTTAGAATAATTAAGTTGCCTACGTACCCTCTTAGAGTTTAGAGGAATCAAAACCCACCTAGTTCTCTTATCTCAACCACATACTTTACCTCAATCGCTTCCTACCGTTTCGGTTATCGTTACTTTCATAAAGTCTTCACTTTTTTCCGCACGATTTCTTGTTACTTTAATGATGATTTTATCCAATCATCAAGACATGCTTGGGCCTCCATTGATTCGGAAGACATAACTGAATGAGTTTGGTCTAAGATACTCTCTCGCGCACTGAATGCTTACTCCACAGCTACTGTTGACACCAGCATTGCTAAAATTTATTTAGCAATAATTGTCATGATTGAAAATTATGTTAAATGCTCCTTCCACCATTGTAGGATTGAAAATTTTATATCTTGAAAATCTTCACCAAACTAAGATGAAGTGGTTAGATAACTATCAAGCTCGAAGTTCGAGCTTGATGAAGACCCCCGGGTTTTTTGGCTCTTTGCAACAATAGTTGCTGCTCTCTCCTAAGTTTAGAGGTATCCTCAACTTTGCTATTAGTCTGGCCATGACGGGAAATATTAATACTTGAACTATAAATTTCACTATACTTGCAAAAATCTTATTAATCAAATCATATTCTTCTATAACTATTTTTATCAATCTATAAATACTAAAAGCAGTATGTCTTTCATCAAAAACTCTAAAAGCAATTACTCTTTTTTGTAAGTTCTATTCACAATCAACCCAATGACAGCTGATCCACATATAAGAATGTTGTTGCCAGTGGTCACTCTATATATATCTCTACATATAGATACATACCCATCAAAAGTCATAAAAAAGAATCATGTAATTCATAAAGTTTATGTAATGTGCATGTAAGACTGGCCCACGACACTCTAGATGCTTGAGGATTTAATGCATTTTATAATAATTTAGAAAATATAATTTTTCACCGAAACTAAATGACAAGTGTTCAACGACAACCATTCATGCTAATTCATCTCTATTTTTAACATCAAACAAATGAAATAATTGAGAAGAGGTATTGGTAGCATAACTTGATATTGAGTTTGTGTTTTTCTGAGATCAACTTCACAAGGATGCACCCTCTCCAGATGCTTTGGATATGTTCCATAGCCACTACAAGCGGACTAATTATAAGTTTTTAAACTATGCTTGCAACTTACACTAACAAGCGTGCCCGTATCATTCTTGATTTTTGTAAAATAATGCATGAAAATATCAGACTTAAATTTTTGGCTAGCGGTAGCGGTATCTTTTTCGCCTCTATCGCCCGCTTGGATTTCAGATCTTTGGGTTAGAATATTGACTTGCGCCTTTTCTTCAGGGTGTATTTCTAATTCATCATCGTCGGTGCCATAAATCATCTCCACCGATTGCAAGTAACTTAAAATATCATCTTTGCCGGTGAACTAATTTTCACCAACCTTGCTCTTGCCTCTTACCGACGAACTTCCACTTGCCATGGTGATGAACAGATGGAGAATAAGAAAATTGGAGAGTGCTTAGAAATTAAAATATAGTAGAAGATTTTGTAGAAAGATTTTTAGAGGATTTTGTAAAGAGATTTTAGAGAGAGATTTTGGAGAGGGATTTGTAGTTTGACTTGGTGTGAAGAATGAGAGTACTTGGATGCTATTTATAGATTACAAATAATATTTAAAAAACAAAAACTTTAAAACAATAAAAAAAATATCTCTCCCTTTCCCCCTCTCTCCCCTCCAACGGTCGAATTTGGACCGTTGAGGGAGAGGGAGGAAGCCTTGACAAAAAAACCCTAAAATCCTATATTTAAAAGGCGAGGCCCACCTGGCCTAGTCGCCAAGCGGGCCAGCTTAAAAAAAAATTTAAATAACGTCATTTGACCCCTTAAAAAAAATAAAAAATTAATATTCCGGTTCGAAATCGGGAACCGACGGTTCAGAACCGGAACCGGCGGTTCCCGATTATGAACTATAGAAATCAGAATCGGCTGCTGAGGCAGCCGATTCCGGTTTGGTTTAGAACCGCAGAACCAGTGGCGGTGGCCGATTTCGGTTTCAACGAACCAATTCCCGGATCGGCTCAGCAGTTCGAACCTAATCGGGGTCAAGTCTAACGATCATCACCCCCAAATCGGATAACAACTCCAGCCGAGGCGGAGTCGAGACTAAACCCTCATCCAGACACGTGAGTTGGATGTGGTCTTAGCCCTGAGGTTCAAGGACGCAATGAGCCGAGGACTGTTCGGGCAAACCGAAGTCCCTAAAGCAGCCTCCTTATTGGAAACGGGCCCTTCCTTCGTCGCAAAACCCCTTCAGGACTTCTTCGCCCTTGCCAGCTCCTCATCATCGGATCCATAATTCAATGTCCGATCTTTCTGAAATCAAAGGTCAGAATACAGAAAGAAGTGACACACGTAAGGCAAGAGAAATGTTTACCTTTCTGGAGGCGTGGACCCAGGAAGTCAACTCTAGCATCTCTCTCTTCTTCTGCAAGTTAGCCCGGAGGGGAGTCTTTTTTCGGGTCTGTTGTTGCTTCACATCCCTATCAACCTCCTCTCTATCGGTGTTAGACAACGATACCAAAACATCCCAAACTGTAGTCGTAGATCTCGGAATGGCCGGAGGCTCTGCAAGTCTATTCTGATTCGGCAACCAGCTCCAGTTGCGGTGGTCATACGGGATCTTGTACAACTCAGAGCTTGAGCCTTGACCTCCTATGAGATCGGCTTCAGGACTTGGAAGATCTGATTCATGTTCCACGAGAGAGGAACAAGTTTGTGATGGCTTCTCGAGGTCGCTTCCCAAGGACCAAAAACTAGGGCCACGGAGTCGTTCCACCCACGGTCACTATCCACCAAGTTGACAATCAACTTTTGCCAACCACTCTGCGGGTTTAAAAAAGCGGACACTAGTCTTAGTCTTCCTCATCACATAGGCATGCAGAACTCATCAAGCCCATATGAGAAGGGGGTGCAAGTGCAGCAAAGGACTTCAAAATCTAGAACCGTCCACCATGTGCCCAACGCTTAGTGGGAGAAACCTGATAGTACCCCAACAGACTTCGGACAATAAAATCAAAGGTAGTGAAACCCCCATGACAAGATCTAGAGGTGGAAATACGCACCCCCAGCGGAAGGAGCCACCTTCACATCCGTCATGGCACGACAAAACTCCACCGCAATCATCAATGGTAGACGACCATGATACCTCATCAAATAGTCGTCTACCTCCTTCTGGCTAGAAAGGATGGATAGTTTGGAATCAAAATCCATCCCCACTCTAGTCTGGAGAGCATATTTTTTCCCCTTCTTCTCATCGACAACACTCTTGCCTTTCCTCCTCTCTTCGGCGGGACCTGGAGTTCTAAGCACAAAGATGGGGGCGAGAAGATTTTGGAGAACTCGAAAGGCAGGGTTTTCAGAAAGATCCTCTCTCTGAGTATTCCCTACATTTATATACTGGGAGATGACATCATCGCAATGATGGCCTCGGGTTTGAATCGAAGCATTGCGACATCCTTTTGATTCAGATCGATCCGTTGCACATATCCCAATCGGGGCTGACAGTCTAAATGATGGTTATCCCTCTACTGCGCACGCCGATCAGACACATGATTTGCTAGCTGGCCATACAGAGCAAGGGTAACATTAAATGTGCAAGCTTTGAAGAGATGCCCCAGTTGCTTTTCTCTAACCATAAAACGACAAGCCTAGCCCCAAATCGGAGATTCAAGACGGTTACACTACCTACCTTCCTGATCGAAGACTCTGAAAAGGGGAAAGCGGGGGCATCTGTAATGGTCGAATTTTAATCCTTGTTAAGATCATGACACGTGTCCTGCTACATCAGAAACATCCTAAGCGACCAACAAACTCAACATACAAGCAGGCACAGTACATGCCTGTTTTCCATTGATTTGATTGGGAAAAACTTACAGAAGAGTTAAACAGAATTACAAGTTATTAAAAGAAAATTTACAAGAACTCTCCTTACAGAGTTTTAGAGAAGTGTGTCGATAGGAGTGATCAACATGCGACCACTTTGTTCAGTTGACGATGCGAGCGACCGAGTTTTTGAGTCTTTTGCTTGGAATTCCTTCTCGCCTGGTTCCGTAAATTCCTTGAGAATAGAAGATCTAGGGCATTAGCATCCCGAAAGAAAAATAAAATTCTCTGAAGAAGCTTGAAAGGTAGAGATTAATCTCTTGTGAAAATTCCAACCGTCTCTCTAAAAATCCAGCCTCAATTCTCCGCCCAAATCCACCCCAGGCTCATTCACAAAATGAGCAATTTATAGGCTCAGCAGGGATGTAACTACCCCCGAAAATTCAGCAAGACTGAATCAATCAGTCTAGCTTCGCAAATGAAGCTCAAATAGCTTTGCTGCGAAACTAAACACAACTTCAGCGAAGCTAGAAGTGCGCAAGCGAGGCTAATTAGCGAGCTGGCTCAGGGTTGTTACACCAATTCCCTAATTTACTCCACTTAATGAGGGATATTCCTTGATCATCTCCAACTAATAAGGAGTAATGAGATCACGACAATTAACTGCCAAAAAGTAATATTGATCACATTAATCTCGGGCTGAGATAAAAAATGACCAAAAGAATTCGCAGCAGAACTAAGCTTTAGGGGAAGCTGAAAATGAGCCCCCATCGGAGCTATGCAAAGGGTCTCAAGCGAAGCTGGGATTGAGCTCTCAGTGAAGCCAAAAGAAGCTTCATGTGAAGCTAGATGAGGAGTCCTCAGCGGAGCTAAAAGAAGCTTCATGTGAAGCTAAGAGATGAGCTCACAACGGAGTTGAAAGGAGCTTAGTATGAAGCTAGAAATAAGTTTGCAGCAAAGCTAAAAGTTGGCCCTTGATAGAGCTTGAATTAGCTTCTCAGGCGAAGCTAGTCTATTTGGGCTTAAGTGAAGCTAAGTGTTGAGTCCACTTAACCTTTTGAGCTTCTTCAGAAAGCGGTACTTGGTACATTGTCTGCTTTACTGGATCAGTGGAGTCCAAGTCACTGGTTTGTTCATCAAAAATAGACATGACTTTAGCCTACTGCAGCTTATCTTTTAGAAGTGTCAACAAGTTAGACATCGTTCAGACTGATTGAAGAGCTACCTTGGAGTTTGTCTTTTTGGAGTATCAACATGACCCAAAGAGAAAGCCTCGGTCTTGCCCCGAGTCCACACGTCCCGAGCTACCTTCCGAGACCACAATGATTCGAGATCATCCACCACGGATGCTTTACTCGAGCAAGGCTGTCCCACTCGTGAGGGGCTTCAACTTCTGAGACAAAGACCCTCCGCGAGACTGTCGCTTCCACGCTGATTACAACTTAGCAGCAGGATCTCTGCGATTCGCGGATTCAGATACCCGCCAGATCATCCCCACGTTTGAAATTTTATAACGCCCATACTTCAATGCAGGCTATTATGGATAGTGGCGAATATCTCTGCGCAACGATGTCAATAATCAAACGGCGTGATATGGGTTGTTATGAGGAAATTACATCATGCAAATTATGCTGTTATGGAGATCTAGAACGCGATCTCAATTACCACTCCAACATGTATATATACACCTGGATCTCGGTTGAGAAGGGGATTCACTCCTGATTACCACCGAAAACACCATGCACAAGTATTCTCTACTTTACTCAAATAAAGATATTTATTCTCACGCCCGAAAGCATTCGGCTGGCACAACACCAGTGCTCCTGACATGAAAGGTGTTCTTCCCTCTTTTGTGTTTTTGACAGAATCAATCAGGAGTGTCTAATCGTCTGTGGCGGAAAATCTCCACCACAAATTGCATCCAGGCAGTCAATTACCGCTTACAAGTTGAATATGGCTATTAATTATCTTAATATTTTATATTCACCCACTTCCCCTAATCTAGTTTGGTCGGGGTCTAATAATAACATTATATATCCAAATTCAAACAATTCTATAAAGAAGTCGATATCCAAGCTTAGCTCAGACACAGTTTGCTTCTTTTTAGGTGTGAAGCAGTGTCAAAACAAAATACCTAACAAGCATAATCAGTAGTTCTTCCTGAAAAGGAGTTGATCCAGACACATTTTCCAGCACGACTACCTCGTTATGACTTCACTCCAGTCAGTAGCCCTGCTTTTGGCATCCCCCTTGCGGTTAAGGTAATGATATTCGAGCATGACCAGCTTTCATAGTGTGTGACGGCTGACGTCTACAAGGCCCAAAAACAAACTCATCATCGTATGATTAATCGGCGATTACTAGCAATTCCAGCTTCATGCAGGCAACTTGCAACCAGCAATCCGAACTGACCTTTGAGTTGCATTTTTCCCTCAACGAAACTGTTTCTTGCTAATTACTTGTTTTGGATTAGTTTTTATTTATTCTAAGAGAGATTGTTTGCCTACACCCTTCTCTGAACAAAAAGAACAAGATGAGGGTTCCTTGACTAGTATTATTTTTCCAAAATGGTTGTAGCCCCTGCAATATTGCGCTCAAGGACATGAGCTGAGCAAGGCCCGCGGGGGTAGACCTGTCAACGGGTCGGGTTCGGGTCGGGTCCGGGTGGTACCAGACCCGGACCTGATTACTATAGGATGTACCATACCCGACCCGTTTACCCGCGGGTATAGAACCTAAGTTCCCATACCCGGACCCGTGGGTTCGCGGGTCTGGACCCGTTTACCCGGACCCGTGGGTTATGGTGTTTCCTATCTGTAAGTTATGAGAAGTCATGGCTATCACACAAAAATGTTTGACAAGTGGCATTTGGAGAAGACAATGCATACCCTAGTTATTCTTCCTCATTACTAATCCAGTTTGCAAACATTAATTAGCTGACATGAGCTATATATGGTGTTTCCTATCTATATAGTGTTCCCATTTACTAATCGGGTAAACGGGCAAACGGGTATGGTCCATGTAAAATCATACCCGACCCATTTACTAATCGGGTAAACGGGCAAACGGGTATTCGGGTTCGGGTCCAGAACTGAGTTTCCCATACCCGTCTAAACGGGTCGGGTCCGGGTCCAGACCCGACCCGTTGACAGGCCTACGCGGGGGCCTGCGTCCTTGCTGAAATTTTAGAAAACTCCTTATATTTTTACTTCTTACAAAAATTTGAATGGACTCTATACACATATTTTATATTGTATACTCCTTTTAATTATGTGGTTGGCTCCATCCTTGAGTAGGGATTACTCGTGCAAAGAATTGTGCAAAATGTAGGTGTCTACTTCTCTCATTAAATATTCTATAGAGTATATTGGGCATAAAAAGAAAGCTCTTTTTCTTAGCTCGCGTATTTGGATTTCACGGGGGAAAAAACTAAAGAGAGAAGAACAAACATTAGTTGAATCTTAGATGTACAACTTTCTTCCAAAAAAAAAAGTTTCTCTCATTTTTTTTGGTAGGAGATGAATAGGAGCTCAAGGATCAAGGTAAATATGTCTCTTTTATTTTCCTGCTTTTCTGTCTCATGGTACCTTGAGTATTGAGGTAATTATTAACCCCTCTTCATTCTTCTCTTTTTTGGGCTAACAAACACTCTCCTCTCTCTTCTAAAACTCTCCCCTTCGGGGCCGTTTGTTTCGCGTAAAAGTCCGTAATTCGTACATGACTTACAACCCAGTTACAACTACGGCGTTTGTTTGGACCGTAATTCATAAAAGACTTACACAACCCAATTACCACTCACTTGCAACCCAGTTACCACTCACTTACAGCACAGTTACAGTTAATTTTGTGGTCATGCAAATTTGTATTATTTTTTTATGTTAATATTAATTTTTTTTTAATATTTAGCATTTTTAGTATTTTTTTGCAATATTAACTTTTTAAATTATCAAATAGTTAATTTTGTGGTCAACTTTTTCACTTACGACTTACACATTACGACAACCAAACACCGTAAAACACAATACACTTTTCCACTTACAACTTTATATTACCAACCAAACACTATAAAGCTTACATGCATGTAACTCATTTAAAGCTGTAAAAGACTTTACCAATTACGACTTACGAATTACGACCAGTTACATTTTTCCCCCTTCACTTTCTCTTCTTCTCTCCCTTCTTTGACTAAAAAATAAACAGGCATATGTCTAGAAAGGGCCTTTTTTTTTGAAAATTTCTTTTCGTTTTAATTCAAAAAGGAGACTTCCCTTAAAAATAATTCAAAAAAGAGAACTTTGTTACCACGTAGGCGGGCACAGCCCGCTAACATGGAATTTTTTTGTCTAGTTCATTTTTTATGCTCTGAATCGGTCAACCCAGAATGAAATTAATAGGTCATTTTAGCTGATAAAGCGCCAACTCTAGTACAATGTTTATTCATCTACCACCAGTTTCGAACACAACCCTTGTAAGTAGAGGGTCTAAAATCTAAGTGGTTGGATTTTTTAACCCATTAAAGATAGCAGCAGCAGAAGAAGAAGCAAGCAGCAGAAGCAGGCAGATTTCTGCAGGCGTTTGGTGGCGGTCGGCAGTGGATACACAGATACGCCAACAGAGACATTGTGGTTGTCAGTCTGTCGACAGTTGATATGGAGCTGTCGACAGGCGTTTGTACAGCGGTCGACAAACAAGCTAAGTCTGTCGACAGGAGGATCAATAGAAAGTTGGGACAGTTCAGTCTGTTGATAGGCCTCTTGGAGTTGTTGACAGCTACGGTTTTCTGACATTTTCCTGATTGGTTTCTGATTTAGATTCTAATCCGATTTCAAAGTTTTGTTTTTTTTTTCGTGAATTCTCTTGCTATATATTAAGGGGTGTTGTACTCTTATTTGTAACATGTAATTTGTTATTTGATTAATAAGATCTCTCCCCCTTCTGCCCCGAAGACATTAGCAAATTGTCGAACCTCATTCAGTTTCGTGATTTCTCTTTTTTCTTTGTTCGTGCGGGTGTGATTGATTTTGGCATCCTCTCTGAACCTCCAGAGATCGTAACAAGTAGTATTAGAGCTTTCGGGTTCGTTGGGATCGGTGAACTAGATCGTTCTTCGAAAATTCAAACTAAGGTTTCGTTTGGAAGTAAAGTTTTGACCTCTATCTATTTGAATCTATTTTCACTGATAAGTTTCCGCAGTTGTATTTTGGTTCTCTGGAGAATATGGCCGAAGTTAATCAATTAACAGTGAAGACCGTGAATATTCACCAATCAAAGATCGATGTTGTGAAATTCGATGGCACAGACAATTTCGATATGTGGAGGTGCGAGGTGATGTATGCGTTAACCGTCATCAAACTTGGAAGCGTCTTCTATATGATAAGAAACCAGAGGAGATCTTGGAGAAAGATTGGGATAACATGAATTAAACAGCGTGCAGTGTCATCAGATCTTCTTTGACACAGGATCTGAAGTATCATGTGATGACGGAAACTTTCGTAAAGAAGATTTGAGAAATCCTAGAGAGCAAGTATTTGATGAAGAGCATCGAGAACCGCTGGCATCTCAAGAGGAGGTTTTACCGCTTCCAATTGAAGAAGGGAACTTTTATCAGCGAACACATGAACAGCTACACGAAGTTCTTGCAGACCTAGCTAATGTGGATGAGGTGATCAGGATGAAGACAAGGCGTTGATCATGTTGAGCTCTCTTCCGGATAATGATTAGGAGACCTTCATTCTCACCCTTATCAATGGTAAGCAATCCCTTAAGTACAATGAGGCGTCAGCTGCTCTTGTGAACCATGAATTGAGAAAGGATAAGGAGTCCTCTAATAGCACATCAACAGAGGCATTGACTGCGAGAGGAAGAAGTTCTAATTGAAAAGGCAAAGGCGATTGTGGGAGATTGAAGTCTATGACTAATTTGAAGAAGAACCAATGTGCTTTCTACAAAGAAAAATACAGAAAAGTTGATTGACCGAAGCTCAAAGACAAGAAGGACAAGTTGAAGCCGGAAGCAAACAACACACATATGAAGAGTTCACAGGTGGATGGTTCAGATTCTAACTCATCAGTTGTTTTGCTTACTATCACTATCCCTACAGTTTGCTACTTAGATGTCTTTGATTGGATATTGGATATGGGCGCTACCTACCATGTTTGCCTCGGGCGGAATTGGTTCGCTAGCTTTGAGAAGCTGAACGATTGTTTGGTGCAGATGGGTGACGACTCTACCTGAGGCATGGATGGATTAGGTACTTTCTTATCAAGATGTTCGATGGGATGGTGAGGGAGCTGAAAGATGTGAGATAAGTTCCTCAAATGAAAAAGAACCTTATCTCAATTGGAGTTTTGGAGGCACAGGGTCTAGAGTTTTCTGGTAGAGATGGAGTTCTCAAGATGCTCAAAGACTATATTATGGTGTTAAAGGGTGTCAGACGCAATAACCTCTGTTACTTGAAGGGTAATACGGTTACAGGACAACTGGCAACTTCAGTTGGTTCAGATAAAGACTCAACCAGGCTATGACATATGAGGCTGGGACACCAAGTGAGAAGAATTTGGAAGCTTTTGCGAAGAAAGGATTATTGAAGAGTGTCAAGACCTGCAAATTAGAGTTTTGTGAACACTACATCATTGGCAAGAAGACCAAGGTGAAGTTTGACAGCTATTCACCGCACAGAGGGGATTCTTGATTATGTTCACACGGATATTTGGAGACCTATCAAAACGGCATCACTTAGAGGTATGCATTACTTTGTCTCGTTTATTGATGATTTCTCTAGGCATTGCTAGGTGTACACCATGAGACACAAAGGGAAGTCCTAGATTTATTTGTGAAGTGGAAGAAGCATATGGAGAAACACACATGAAAGAAGATCAAGGTAATCTGTTCGGATAATGGTGGCGAGTGCACTAGTGATCTGTTCCTATAGCTATGTCGTGACGAGGACATAGACATACACTTCACAATTAGAGAAACACCGTAATAAAATGGGGTGGCCAAAGGGATGAATCAGACATGGCTGGAGAAGGTTCGATATATGTTATCAAATTCTGGATTGTCGAAATTCTTTTAAGCTGAGGTGTTGATGGATACATGTCATCTCATCAATAGGTTACCATCGTCTGCGATAGGAGATAAAACTCCTATGGAGGTTTGATCTGGGGAAGTTGCTCAAGATTATGACTCGTTTAGGATATTTGAATGTCCTACCTACTATCACGTCAAGGAAGACAAGTTAGATCCTAAAGCGTTAAAAAGAGTATTTTTGGGTTTAAAAGAGGTATCAAAGGTTACAAAATATGAAACTCGAAAGGCAAGAAGACTATTTTAAGTAAGGATGTCACATTTGATGGGGCTTCAATGATGAGGCCTACTGACTCTAAGCAGGTGGAGAGTAAGAAGACCACAAAGGTATCGCAGCAAGTGGAGAGTGATACTACTCCACGTACTCTAGGCAGTTTCATGTCATTCGAGATTCCACCGACAGTGACACGAGACGAGAATCATGTAGCCGAAAAGGATACTGAAGGTACTGAGAATCAAAGATAGATTATGGGTCAGGTCCAAAATTCTGTTGCAACTGAACGAGAAAGAAACCCACAGAAGCATGTACGGCTCACTACAAATATGATTTGTAGCCTATGCACTCTCAATCATTGAAGATGCAATTCCATCTGCATATAGAGAAGCATAAATCAGTTCTGAGTTTGAGATATGAAAGGAAGTCATGTTGGAGGAGATGAATTCTCATCATAAGAATGACACTTAGGAATTGTCAGAATTGCCGAAGAAAAAGAAAGCCAATTGGTTGCAAGTGGGTATATGCAAGAAGTAAGGATCTCAAATGGAGCTATTGTTTGCTACAAGGCCAGATTGGTAGTAAAAAGCTATGCACAGAAAGAAGATATTGATTACAATGAGGTATTCTCATCCGTTGTAAAATATCTTCCATTCGATTATTATTGGCATTGGTGGCACAATACGATTTGGAGTTGGATAGCCGCCTTTACCTGTGGTGATCTTGATGAGGAGATATTTATGACTCAACCAGTGGGATTCAAAGCTACAGGAAAAAATAATATGATTTGCAAGCTGGTGAAATCTCCATATGGGCTGAAGCAATCGTCGAGGTAATGGTACGAGAGATCCAACAGCTTCATGTGTGACAAGAAGTACACAAGAAGCAAGTATATATCTATTTGTTACTATATGTGGATGATATGCTCCTTGCTTCCAAGAGTAGATCAACAATTGATAAGTTGAAGAAACAGTAGTCTTCCGAGTTCGAGATGAAAGATCTAGGAAAAGCAAAGAATGAACTTGACATGAAAACTAAAAGAGACAAGGATAGTGGCAAGGTTCGCTTAACTCAGAAGGGTATTTACAAAAGGTACTTCGAAAATTCAACATCAATGGTGATACAAAGTCTGTGAGTAAACCGTGCTCCTCACTTCAAGTTTAGAGCTACTATGTCTCCTATTACAGTTAAAGAACGTGAGTATGTCTCTCACGTACAGTATCTCAGTGCAGAGTGGGTAACTTGATATATGCTATGGTGTGTATGAGCCCCGATTTGTCACAAGTCATTAGTATGGTTAGCAGCTATATGCATGATCTCAGTAGGGGTCATTAGGACGCGGTGAAGTGGATTCTACGGTACATCAAAGGTACCATAGATATTGGTTTGGTATTTGAGAAAGATACCAATGATAAGTAAGAGTGCACGAGGTATGTTGACTACGATTATGCAGGAAACCTTGACAAGCATTGCTCTACGATGGGATATGTCTTCACATTGTCCCAAGTACGGTGAGTTGGTGGTCGACTTTACAGTTTACTGTCGCTTTGTCGACAACAGAATCTAAGTATATGATAATGATAGAGGCTATAAAGGAGGGCATTTGGCTTCAAGGGTTGTTTTATGATTTGGGGATCGAACATGATCAGTTGAAGATCAATTATGATAGCATGAGTATTATCTATTTTACGAAGAACTATGTCTATCATGCACGGATCACATCGACGTCAGGTTTCACTTTGTTAGGGAGATTCTCGAAGAAGGTGATCTAGTTCTTGAGAAGATTCACACAAAGGAGAATCCAACAGATATGCTTACCAAGATTTTAGAAGCCAAGTTCAACCATTGTAAGAACTTACTCCATATTCTTCCAGTTACGTGAGTTCGATGGAACTCATTTGAATGAACTATATGTAGCTTGATCCCCTGGCCAGGGGGTACGTAGGCAGCCGTAATGGTGCAGCCCGCATGCTAAGTTGACATAGTAATTTGTTGGTGTTCGACTCAAATATGAGAAATCTTCACCGAGGTGGAGAATTGTGGAGAGAGGATCTAAAAGCTAGGTGGTAGGTTTTTAACCCATTGGAGATAGCAGAACAAGTAGGCAGCAGAAGCATGCAGTTGTCGACAGGCGCTTGGTGCAATAGACAACGGATAAACGGATACGCCAACAGAGACGTTGTGGTTGTTAGTCTGCCGACGCTGATATGGAGCTGTCGACAGGCATTTGTATAGCAGTCGACAGATGAGCTCAGTCTGTCGACAGGAAGATCAACAGAAAATTGAGTCAGCTCAGTCTGTCGACAGGCTTCTTGGAGCTGTCAACAACTACGGTGTTCTGGCGTTTTCCTGATTGGTTTTTGATATGGATTCTAATTCGATTTCAGAGTTTTGGGTTTCCTTTTCTTCTTAAATTTTCAGTTATATATTGAAGGGTGTTGTAAATTTATTTGTAACCTATAATTTGTGATTTGATTAGTAAGATTTCTCTCTTTTCTGCCTCGAGGACGTAGGTAAATTGTCGAACCTCATTAAATCTCGTGCTCTCTTTTTTCTTTATTCGTGAGTGTGTGATTGATCTCAGTATCCTCTCTGAGCGTCCAGAGATCGCAACAACCCTACCCCAAAGGTTTGAAAAACTGATGCAAAACCGTTTTTTTTTTTTTTTTACAAATGTCCAGTTTCAAATTGATCCTTTTTTCTTTTTTTTTTATATTATTATTGATTTTGGCCGGCGATGGATCATCGATGTCGAAGGAGAGGGGAAGAGAGGGAGTTGATAAGATTCTCAGCGTGCTTCTTATAGAGGTGGTGCCATTGAGAGGAGAGGACGAAAGTTTGAACGGCGAAGAAGGAGAGGATCTAGAGGCAAAGAGGTTCTAGGAGGGAGGTGAGGAAATCCATCGATGACGAGCACGAGGACAATGATGACGAGGATGAGGATGACGAGGACGAGGTCGGTGGTGGTTCTGGTCACCAACACCACGCAGACGGGGCGGTTGTTACCCAAGCTTACATGGTGCCTACATCGCATGGAGGAGGTCTCAGAAGTCTCTTTTTCGAATTAAATTTTTTTTAAAAAATTAAAAATACATGTCTAGAATGCGTAGTTTACATGTGTAGGAAAAATATTCCCGGGTCGGATCCCTTTCTCACGGAATCTGTACCCGGCCTGATTTTGGCCTGGGACCCGCCCCTGTCACTATTGGCTTCAACAACCATCTTTCAAAGATCAACTGGTCAAAAAGGGATAATCTGGTCATTAGCCACGACCCTACAGTCAGACGTGGTGAGGTTAAATTAGTAATCTCGCTACCCTGTCCTTCCTGTCCCCGTCCGTATTCGTGGTGGGGCCCAGAGCATAGGCAGTTGGATGCAGCCTGTCTCGCCTCTCAGAGCAACTCCAACGGGTGGCTGCATTTTGCAGCCACCTTTGGAGAATATTCTCTAGAATATTTCAAAATGCAGGGGGTGAACTCCAATCACACCCCTCCACTTTTAGGTCTCCATTTCATTTTTTTTACATTTCTTTCATTTGTTTGTATAAATTATAAAACTTAATTTAATAATATAATACATAATATAATTAATAAGATTAATAATATTATTATTATTATTTACTATAAATTAGACATTCAAAATAAAATAAACATACATTGATATGTTTAATCCGTCCGAGCCGTCATTTCTACTCCACGATCAATTTCAAATGTTGAAGATATGGAGATAAATGAAACTGAATGATTCCGACGGTTCGTTGCTCGACATAAGAAGATCAAAGACAGAGAAGCTCACTTTGTACTTCGAAATGCATTAATTGAACATTTATGGGAAAGACACGACAATGACAATGAGGTGATGTAACTTTTTTTATTAAAGTTTCGATGTATTTCAATATAGTGTGTTTATTTTTCATTTAATTTTCGAATATATTATCATTCTAATTACTTGATTACTGACAATTTTATATTTCAATAAATATTATTCAATATTAGTCCCATTTTGAAGATATCGACGAGATCTTTCCAACGCTATAATTTTCGTAAAAAAATAATTAATAGATTTAAAATTGTATTGATTTTAAGTAATTAGTATATTAATTAAAAAGGATACAAGTGATATAAATTAAAATGTGTATGTTGTTAAAAGGGTAAAATGGGAATAAAATTTCGGTGAATAGTAATTTGGAGGCCCCTCCATTTTTGGAGGGAAGCCTCCAAATTGCAGTTGCAATTGGCTGTCGGTTGGATCACAACCGGGCTGCAAAATGGAGAAATGCAGCCCGGTTGGAGTTGCTCTGATGTGGCCAAACGAGGGGCCAATGTCACCGGATGTTGCCAGTTGGTGACAATAACGGCACAACAAGGTCAGTTGTGTTGATGAAATCGTCCTTGGGTTTGCTCGAAATTTATCTTGGTCAGCAGAAATAATAGATTATTTACTTTCTTGATGATAATACTTGATGTAATTGCTTTACGATTTTGATAGTGTAGCGGTAAAAATCTGACTCATGTCATAATCACGACACGACCTGAAGCAGGATCATAAACAGCTCTCCGGAACGCGATCTGAAGTCTCTGTCACTCCCCCTTCAAAGACTTCCCATGTCTACGACTTTGGAGCCACACAGCTTCCCAAAGGCACTCCGACTCCAGTCCGAGAGTCCCACCACGTGGCAGCAACTCCTTCCATCCAACAGCAAATCTAGATGACTCTGGTTAAGCTTCCTTATCTCCCTACTTGGCCATGGCTCTGTAACAATCCTATAGCTCATCAAACATATGGGGATAACGATAGATAACCCTCCGGCGCGTCAATCGTAATTACCACGATTCAACCTAGGCGATTACGGAGATCAGCAGAACCAAATCAAGCAGTTGAAATCCGCACATATCCGCATCCACCCCATCGCCTCTGGTAGGTATAAATACACCTCCTTCTCCAACGAGAAGGGAGGTCGCTTCCCTAATCTTCATACAGATATACCATATCACACGGATAATTTCCCTCTGCCAATCCACCACAACGCACTGGCAGTTTTTCTCTGCCCGATCATCCCTCTTTTCCATCCACTGATTCTCACGCTCAAGGGTGTTAGGCTGACACTACACCGGTGCTTCTAACCTGAAAGACGTCTTCTCTCTGTGTGCTCTGACAGATCCGATCGGGAGCATCTAGTCGCTTGTGACGCAGTTTGATCCATCACAGATAGTATTTTCGGGATTTAGAGGGCAAACCACAAAAACTGAAACCATGATTGTTTTGACAATCAAAATAGAGTTTTAAAAACCTAGTTTACACAAAACTTATTTTCATTTTAACTTAAACGAGTGGTCTCAAAAAAATGTGTTGCCAAACTAGACCTCACACTGGTTGTAGCTACTAAAAGTATTAACTCTTGCTATGAATCGTACTTTCTTTCTTCAAGCTAAGAGTTGAGCAAGCAACCAATCTCAATAAGAGAGGGTTCAAATCTCTTATATATTGAAAGAGAGGAAGAAACATAAAGCTAAATTGTATTATAAGAAACTACCTCAAAATTTAAATTTTAGCCTTTTAGGTGATTACATTAGAACTTTATAATTTGTTCTCTCCTTTTAGGTATCAGAATTCTATGTTTAGTTTGGGCAGAACTGGCAGCTCCAATTTTTCCAGTGTCCACATTTTAGTTTATGATGAATTCAGAGTGCTTATAAAGTCATCTCCAATCCATTACTTCTAAATAGAGTTAGTTTTCCATCAAAATGAAGTTGGTCTCACACCAAATTCCCTTTTCAACTTCAACCCATTGCAACAAATGTTACTCTAAAAAAAATATTTCTTTTATATTCATTTTTATCAATTCCCAACAATTAATCTATTTCACCAAATAATATTAAATCATCCGCGCGTTATCGCTACAGAGCTGCACCACATATGGTGCAACGCTGTAGCAAACTCCAAAATGGATTTAGCATTTGGCGCTGGGTTGGAACACAAATTTGACGCCAACTCCCTTTTGACGCTGGGTTGAAGATGCCCTAAGTCATTGATAATAGACCGAACTCGTAGCTGATGCTAAAATAAAAAATAAAATAAAAAGAATCCTTTCAAACTCCGAATCACTGGCTTTCAAATATGCATATAAGCGATAATTTTTTTCAGTGTCAACACACAATTATTTTAACACAAAATATTTTTCCTACACACCTGCTCACTTACAGCCTACATATTTCTTCTACACGAGCAAATCATGCTGGCCTTTAATTTTGAAGAAAACAATACCATTCAAAAAAAAAAATCAAGTATCTTAATCTTGTATAAAAAAAAAACGTGTAGGTAAACAATATTACTTCAATTGAAAATGTTGAAGATATGGTCATCTCTGGTCAACCCTTTTGTTGCCACTATAATTGGAGTCAATCTGCATAAGCTAAATTTAGTGTTCAGAATTTGGAGGCAATTTCGGCAAATACACAAAGACAAGGTTGACACTAGAGATACGTATCGTAGTCCTATTACATTGTGTCAGCTTACATGGTAAGTTCTGTAGATGAGCAAATGCTCGAAAACCTCTAGGGTTTACGTACTTACAGCATGTTTTTAAACTCTACTTGATGATGAACGTTGTGAGCTATGCTCGATTCTTTCATACAGTATGAGAATACAGTGGCGGGACATATCCAAATACAGTCATAATAATATTGTACTAGATGCATCTCATCATAACCAACGTCACAAAAAATGTTCATATATTTTGCACTTCTGAATTAGTCAATTTACGCGTGATGTACAAGATTCACAGATACACGTATACGTATGTATGATAATGAGATGAATGTTAAAAGAAGAAAACCAAACTTGGAAAAAGATCCATGCATGTAGTAGCTGCTTTGTATATGCAAAGATCAGTAATGAATTCCTAAGAGTAGTATTCATGCAAAATGGAACCTTGTAATTGCAAACAATACAGCCCTTCATCTCTCTCTACTCAGAACTCTTTAATTCTTCTCCTCTTTGATAATTCTATATATATATATATATATATATATATATATATATATATATATATATATATATATATATATATATATATATTATATATAATATATATATATATATATATGTTGGTGGGGTGGGGGGCGAGGGGGACGAGAACATCAATTTAACCAAAATTGATACTGCGAAAGAAGAACCAAAATCATGTGCAGGCATCGAATTTATTTTGAGAAACATCATACAGAAGATGAAAAACAAGCTTACCACGCATCAATATCGCTGTTGCTAAATTCATTGTCGACATATTTGCCATCATCATCATCTGCTGTTGTATAGGAGTAACAAGGTATTCGCCTCAACAAAGATGCCTTTGAATATATCCAAGTTCCTCCTCAAAGCCAGCATCATCTCAATAACACCCCTGGCTCCCTTCGTCCAAAAGGAATTTGATCTGTGCACCTCCTGCGAAGGCAGCATCTTGTTCTGTTTGGAAGAATTTCCCAAGGAAAGCAGGCAGACTTGTTGAGTCTTCAACACTGCAATGCTTTGATCTTAATTAGTGAAAACTCAAACTCAATTAGTTGCATGAGGTTCCAGCAGTACTAGAAAGTGTTTAAATAACCTTACCCGAATTCAGCGACAGCACTATTCATTGTCCAGACCAACTTGCAGGAGGGTTGGTTTGCATTTGCCTGGCGCAAATGTCTGCGAAAGGGCACACATATGATTTTACAGCAAGAAAGGCTCGTGATCCTTGTACATTAAACGTTTGAAACAAGTGGCTTATACAGCGAAGGGTCTCATCTTAGCTTCCTTTGATGAAAATCAGCACACAAGTCTCATCTTAGCATCTTTATTGAAAATCAGACTTCCTAGTCATCTGTGACTCTGGGAACTTGGTAACAGTAAGTCTAGAATGCCAAGTTCTGTCCTGACAACTGCTAAAACCAGAAAAAGTCTTTCTTTGGCAAAATTTGTGCGCAGTTACCATCTTTTTAGGAACTTGTGATAAGTGATTCTGCTGGCTGTTAATAGCAAAGCGGACGTAGAGCTAAAATGAGTAGGCCATTATGGGATCATATGCCTGATATAGACACAGGTATTTGCATTCAGCTTTTGATGGCACAACGGTTTCTTAAAGTAAAGAAGGAAAAGAGGATTACTTTAAATTTTACCATATGAAGTAGAACGATTGGTGATGAAAATAATTGCGAATGATTGTCAATGCAGACATTGCCCTTCAGCAAATCCTTAAAATAAATCAGTATTATCTGGAAGAGAACCACAGATAACATATGCAACCAGATGAGAACAGGATACAAATACAAATGAAACATTTGACATTTTAACACATATAAGTGCTGAATAAAAAATCAATGCTAGCAGGATATATCTTATGGAGCATGTTCTGTTTAGTCTCTGCTACAGCAATTGAAAAATGCAAAAGAGACAAACTCCTGAGTCAGTTCAAGTAGATGGGTGTGTAGATAATATGTACAATTTATACTAATAGGAGGTAAAACCTCAACAGATTGCTGAACCTATGCAGCATTCTAGAAAAGAAGAACCCAAATTGACATAACTGCATAAGCAATCAATATCTTGCCAACATGAAAAATCTAAAAACTACATAACATAAACACTTTGTTATGTAGCCATGTCATGTTCGAGACATGTCTGACACGTGTTGGTATGTATTTTTAAGAATTTTCCACATATCCACGTGTCATGTCTGTCAGAGTGGCTGGTCCGTGCAACATAGTTTAAAAGCCTTTTTTGAAATTGAACCTTTGCAATTGTTCCTTTCCCCTGACCATTGGCTTCTAGGTAGAATCCCAGAAGCAACAAGTAGATCAAAAAACTACTCTGAAAACACACACACACACACACACACACACACACACACACACACACAAGAAAAGAGTCATTTCATAATGGTAACATTAACGGCTGCAATTCGATGATAATTACTATCTTTAATACAAATTATTTCCTACTAGAAAAGTGGATGTTGGATGCATGTGAAGCCTTTTTTTTAAATTTTAGTGATCCCTAATTTAATACGGTGATCTATTTTATATTTTTATTTGAAATATTTGTTCACAAAAGTTAATATAATATTCAATGAAAAATAAAGAATAGAGAAAAAGGAAAGAATAAAAAAATCTATCAAAAACAAAACTCTTTAAAAATGAAAAGAAAGAATTAAAAAATAGAACATAATCAGAAAAAAATAAAAAATAAAAAATTAAGGAAAAATAAAAAACTGAAAACAGAAAAGAAAAATTATAGAAAGAAAAGAAGTGAAAGATTAAAGAAGAAATAAAATTAAAAGTTCAGAAAAAAAGAAGAAATAATGAAAAGTAGAATAGTATTTGAAAAAGAAAGAGAGATACTTGAAAAAATAAAAGAAAAAAACTCTAGAACAAAAAGGAAACAAATAAAAAAAAGAAATAATCTTAACAAGACTGCAGAGAAATAATTTTATAAATATGTAGAATAGAATTGCAAAGAAGTCAAGAAAAAATATGGAGAAAAAATAAAACAGTAAAATGCAGTATAACAAAATATCTAGAAGGAAACGAAAGAGTGATCAAAGAATAAATCAAAGAAACTTCAAAAGAAAAAAGAATCCACAAACAGAAAAGAAAAAAAGTAAAAAAATATAAATACCAAAAATCATACAATAAGCAAAAATAGAAAAAGGAATAAAAATGTTAAACATATTATAAATAAAACAGAAAGAAACAATTAAAGATAGAACAATTTTCAGAAAAACATGAAAAGAAAGAATAAGAAATAAGTAGTTAGAATTAACAAAACAAAAGGAAAAAAGGAAAAACTAGAAGTAAATAAAAAAAGAAAAAAGAAAACAGTAAATTTTGGAAAATAAAGAAAGAAGAATGAGAAAAAAAAGAAGATTAAGAAAAACAAGGAATCAATTAAAAAAAGGAACAACCAAATAAAAAATTGAACATATTCAAAAACTACAAGGCATATAAAAAATGAAGAAAAAAATTTTTAAGTAGAAAAATATAAAACAAGATAAAGAAACATGAAAAATGAAAATAAGAAATTGGTGGAGTAAGAAAAGCAAGACAAAAGCATAAAAGAAAAAGGAAAGAAAATTTTGAAAAAAAAAAAAGAAAATAATTTAAAACCTAAAAAAGTAAGAAATAGGTCAAAAATCTCAAACAGTAGAAAGGAGAAAATTATGTAATGAAAGAAACAAAAGAATAAAATAAAAGTATAATAAAAAATTAGATAAAAATCAAAGAAATAATTGAAATTTAGGTTTAATAGATTTTATAAAACAAAATGAAAAATGAGAGATTTAAAAACAAAGAATATAGGGGGAAAAAACTAAGAAAATAGTGTAGAAAGCGAAGGAAAAAAAGAACGAAAAAAATTTGGATAAGAAAGAAGGCAACAAATTGATAAAAAGAAAAGAAAACACTTGAAAAAAAGAGTGGAAATATTTGCTATTGTTAGAAATTTCACTAATTGTATAGAATCTCAATAGTGAGAGCATGAATAACAACTGAAGTAAGAACTCAAAAATAACGCACTCTTCAACCTCTCTTCCTCCTCTCCTGCATTGCACAAAATCACAAATTAGAACCATCTCGTAAACCGATTAATGAAAAAAATGCTAAAACGAACCACATCTTAATTGTGGTGATACCATTCGTAATAGAACATAACAAACGGAATAAAGACAAGAACATCTTAAACAGAATAAAGAAAAAGACGAGAACAGTGTAGATGATAAGTTAGAGGTCATCATACAGAGCCCGAGGAGGGGGGATTTGGGTGGTTAAGGCGGAGGAGAGAATTTGTTGAGAAAGAGAAATAAAGAAAAGCCCAGTCCTGGGGGAAGGCGATAAAGAAAGAAGAGAGAATTTGTCGAGAGAGTTCTCTTGGAGACAGCGAGAAAGAGAGATGCAACGTTTTGTAGGGTTTTTTCCTTTTTTCCTTTTGTTTACTTTTTTTTGATAAAGAGAGTTTACAACAACAACTAAGCCATTTGTCGCAGGTATTTGAGGTAGGCTACATGAACCAAAAGAGAACTACGCCGGATCGGGCGCATGGATTAGCTTTCTCCACTCATTCCTATCGAGCAATATGCCTTCACTGAGACTTTTAGCCTCTATATCTTGTCGTATTATCTCCATCCATATTTTCTTCGGTCTCCCCTGCGCTCTTTTAACTTGCTCTAATTTGATACGCTCTACTCGCCGGACTGGCACATCTGTAGGTTTACGTCGCACATGATTAAACTATTATAGGTGCTTTTCTCTCATCTTCTCTTTTATAGAGGCTATACTTATCTTATTATGAATATCTTCATTTCTCACCTTATCTCTCTTCGTGTTACCACACATCCAACGAACCAAGCACATCTCCGCTACACTCATCTTCTGGGCATGATATCTTTGCGACACTAAGAGAGTTTAAACTATAAATAAAATATTAAAAATAAAAGATAAGGGAAATAGGTGATAGAACAAAGAGGGGGGCATAAATTATATACGTGCTTTACACTATTTGCTCTCAAGAGTAGTTATTTTGTAGGGTTTTTCCTTTTTTTTTCTTTTGTTTACTTTCTTTTTGATATATGGAGAGTTTAAATTATAAATAGAATATTAAAATTAAAAGATAGGGGGAAAATACGTGATAGAACAAAGAAGGGGGGACATAAATTGTGTACATGTTTTATACTATTTGCTTTTAAGAGTTGTTATTCCGTAGGGTTTTTTTCCCCTTTTGTTTGCCTTTTTTATATATAAAGAGTTTAAATTATAAATAAAATATTAAAAAAAATAAAATATTAAAAAATAGGTGATAGAACAAAGGAGGGGGATATAAATTGTGCACGTGCGTTATACCATTTGCTTTTAAGAGTAGTTGTAGATAAGAGTTTGCAAGTAATTTCAAGAACACCTTGCTGCAACTCACTACTTTTAAGTATAAAACATCAGAAATGTAAGACTATGGGAGTTAAAGGAATTAATTAAGAGGCGACTTTATGATGGTTATACAACAACTCAAACAACCACAATGGCAATCTCTAGCCCTTTGTAGCTCCACATCAAGAATTTGTGCTTAGGAATAGCAACATTTAGGTTAGCAAATCAAATGGAAAGAGAGATTGCAATATGTCACAACATAAGATACTCCAGTCTCTTGGAAGCTCCCCAAAAAAAAAGATGGTTATTGTCTAGAAGAAGCCTAGAGGAATCAGAATTGAAGAAACTGTTCATACTAATTCTTTTGCATATGACTAATATTTATGCTGTTAATCAAGGCATGAAGTTACTTTGGTTCACCAACACAAAATGAAACCTTTCAGTTGTAGCAAATTGTAGTAGCATTGCTGCTGAAAGTTGAACTACCTAACAAGTCATGAAACAAATAACATTCATAATAAAACAGCTGATGACAACTACAAATCATGAGAAATGTAATATTAAAGTGCCGCATATATTTCCAGTTAAGTCAGAGTACAAGCTTTCATAAAGTCACTGAATTTGAGTCAATACTTTGGTTTGAGATTTGGCAAGAACAAATTCCTAGATGTCGTGCTTTAGCTGAATCACCAAATACTGGGGGTCAACATGAGCTTTAACTCAATTGAAAGTAGGCACACACAATATGTAAATAACAGATGGGCTATCTATGTGCACGATACATAAATAACCCATTTAAGTGATGTCCTCTTCACAGCTTTTATTTATATTCATATAATTCTTATTTTCTAGGACACGTGTATTAAAAGGAAAGTAAGTTTGCACTGAGTTCGATTAGGGACAAAAAATAAATCACGTAAAGAATAAAGGACAAGAAAATTTTCCCAACTAAATATACTTACATAGCAAATAGATTAGAAGGCAGGGTGAAGAGTTAAAAAGATCACTCTCTGATTAGCAGGCTTTTTGTATTCCATCTTCTTATCCTTCCGGTGGGAGAAAAACAAGAAAATTATCATAAGACTTTTTTTTCTTATTATAACTCCTCTGCTTCTTCTTTTACTTTGCCCCAGTTACGAGAGAAGAAGGTTTGATGCGGACATCAAGGCTATAAAGAAAATCTTCCAATATTACAAAAGAACTTAACTTGAAATTTTGAACTCAAAGGCAGCTATTGCTTGGCTATACTGGCTCCCATTTCTCTTGGTCTTCTCCTTGTGAAAAGAAAACAAAAGGAAAAGAAAAAAAAAATAAACCATCCAAATTATAAGACTATGAGATTTGACAAAATATAAGGGATATGTAAAGCATAGAAACGTGTTACTTGTGCATATATATTAATACTCTTGTTCTGCTTTTGTTATTTGTTCATCCAAAGTTGTAGAAATATATTATAATATAAACAATCAATCATACTGAGAAAAAGAGGAAAGTACCTATAATTCCGTTCCTCTTTCTCTTTAATCCTGTCATCAAAAGGAATGTGTTAGTTTGTTTCTAAGAAAAATAGAAACAATTTCCATGTAAGTACAACACATACCGAGCCTCTGCAGTTTCACTCTCTTCGTCATAAAACAAAGGAAGTAGGATGAGGATTGGTGCTGGCTGAACAGATTGAGTCAGCAACATATTCTGGCCATAGTCTTTTCACAGCAAACTTCCCCTTAAACCCCAAAATCCTGGTTACCAACATATCCAACATCTTGCATGTGTTCAAACAATCCAGCCAATAATAGGTTGTGCTCAATTATACCCTTATCCTTCATTACTTTCCTAACCCCAGCCAATTCCTCCCAGTTCCCGCAATAAGTGAACATGTTAGCAATCAAAAGATAGTGATTTGGATCATCCGATCTCATTTCTATAAGCCTCTTAGTTGCCCGTTCTCCTATTTCTCTGTTCCCATGGGCTTGGCATGCCCTGATGAGTGTCGCGAGAATTGCTGTGCTTGGCTCGAATGGCATATGATCAACGAATTCTTCTGCATTTCTTAAAAAACCAGCTTGAACATAGAGATCAACCATACAAGAATAATGCTCCATATGAGGAAAAATCCCATATAAAACAGACATCTTCTCAAAGTGCATTTCACCTTGGGTAATGAGTCCAGAATGACTGCAAGCTGAGAGGACAACGACCATAGTAATGCCATCAGGTTTGATCCCACAGCAAATCATCTTATCAAAGAGATCCAACGCTTTCATCCCCTCTCCTTGCATTCCATATCCAGCAATCATACAAGTGTACGAGACTTTATCATAGTCAGTCATCGTGTCGAAGACTCTTCGAGCGACTGAAGTCCTTCCTGACTTGGAGTACATGTCGATAAGAGAGTTGCACAACAACTGGTAGTTCTTGAGCCCATGCTTGGTTATGTAGCAGTGGAGTTCTTGCCCATACCGAAGGTTGTTGGTACGTGCACAAATAGAGACGAGTGTTATTAATGTCACATAGTTTGGCTGAACTTGGAACCTAATCATGTCATGGAAAATTTCAAATGTTTCTTCTTCTTGGGCTCCAACTGCAAACCCTGCAATCATCACATTCCAAGTAATCAAACTCTTATGTGTTCTCATTCTAAACAAAATATAAGAAATTTCTATTTGCTTGCACCTCCAGTACATCGTGATCAAAGCATTACTAACATTCTCAAACTCATTATAATGGAGACGGAATGCCAAACAATGGATCTCCTTACCCAGTCTCAAGTGTCCAATTCTAGAGCAGGAGTTCAATCCAATAACCAATGATGCAGAATCTATAAATGAATCTCTGTTTCTCATCTTAGATATCAATTTAAGTGCTTCCAAGTGTCTGCCCATCTGTGAATTTGCTGTGGCAATAGTATTCAAAGTGACAGTGTTCATTTTAGGTTCCTCCAGTTGCAGCTTCTCCAACAGTTCAAATGATTCCTCCACCATTCCCTTAGAAGAATACCCTGAGATTAAAGAGTTCCAAGTAACAATATCTTTTTTAGACATAGCATCAAACAACTTCCTTGCAACTCTCATCATCCCACAATTAGCATACATTGAGATCAAAGCATTGCGAACGAACAAATCATGTTGTAAACCACAAATTTCTATGATTCCATGAATAGCTCTCCCCAAATCCAAGTCCAGAATCATGCTGCAAGCCTTTAGAACTGATGGGTAGGTGAATTTATCAACCTCACGGCCCCTTCCCACCATTTTTTTGTAGGCAAAAATGGCATCCAGCCAAAACCCGTTCCAAATATATGCAGAAATTAGAAGATTCCAGGGCAATGCATGCTTGGTGTTTGAATCTTCCACAATGGTTTTGGCATCGGAGAGGAGACAAACTGTGGAGTAGAAGGAGGACAGCCTGGAAATAAGAAAAGAGCTGCTATGGAGGCCAAGAGATATTATGTTGGCATGGAGCTGTTTGCCTTGTGGAAGGGCTTTGAGGTTGGTTGAGGCAGCAAGGAGGGAGGAGATGGGGTGAAGGAAAAGAATGGAGGAAGAGGAGTGGACTTGGAGGAGAGAGAATAACTTGAAGGCTTCAGAGAGTTGGCCTTGCATTGAGAGGGACCGGATGGAACCTACGAAGGAATGGATTGAATGGTTAGGGGGGTAAATAGGAGGTTCTTTTTCCATTTTTTCTCTTGTAAATTTTGAATGGGTTGAGGGTAGGGTCTCCCTCCATGACCCTGGGATGTATCTTTGCATTAGGAAAGGGCTTTTCTTCGAAATGACAACAGGAGAGGACACCATAAGGCACGTTTTCTTCTGCTCCTTGAGATAATCAGTTAGATAAATGCGTTCATGTGGTTCTTTTAGAGCAGGAAATTCATCTCTGTACCTGGAATGTACTGCACACAAAACAGAAGTCTAATATAGGAACTAATTGAAATAAATAATTAATTTGAATTAACAAACCAACTTCAAGGTAGAGAATAAATAACATAGGTCTTGTAATTTTCCCCTTTTCTTTTTCTTCATTTGTATGTGGCAAGGTGCAGTGCTATGGCATACTCTACAGGTTCCAACTTGGGATCTCTTAGATAAAAATTTTCCTTTTTCAATACAATATGTTTCACTTGTAACCAAATGACCCTAAATGTAGAACTCTATATACTCCAATGTTTTAATTGTATTCACTTACTCTACTGTGCATTACTTGTAGATTTCACTAGATAATTGCGAAAGGAAAAAAAATATTAGCACATGAATATTAGGTATTTTGACTTGTTCTATTCTACTGTGCATTACTTGTTCCTTTCACTCTATAAATGTGAAAGGAAAAAAAATATATTAGCACATGAATATTAGGGATTTTGACTTAATCTATTCTACTGTGCATTACTTGTACCTTTCACTATATAAATGCGAAAGGAAAAAAAAAATATAGCACATGAATATTAGGGACCTTTCACTATATAAATGTGAAAGGGGAAAAAATATTAGCACATGAATATTATAAATTTAGGATGTGTGTGTGTGTGTTTTTAGACATACATGTGTAGTTGACGTACATATGTGTTTGTATCAATATGACTCAGTGCCATGTCTTGCAGCAATGAAGATTTGCAAAAAGACGTGGGAAAGATGCAGTCAGACCAAATAGACACTAATCTACCCAAGCCAATCATGTTGGACAGCAAAAATTGTACAGTTTTCTATGTTCTCTAGTCATTATGCATATACATGTGGGTGATTCAACTGCATCTATTATTGTTTGTATTACACTATTATTGTTTGCATTATTCAGAGGATTGCATAATTTTTGGAGACCAAACCTTCTTAGGATCAGGCAAGTAATCCCATAAACTTGACTCATCCCATACGACGGTCATGTTCCTGTTTGTCGCAGATTAAGAATAACCAAGGCTAGTGCCAGATCTCCTCCCAAAAAGTCCATTCAGGTTGGCCTACAGTAGTTTTAATCATATTAGAAGTATGACAAATTCATGATTGGCAAAGTGTAGACATTATCTGGCTATGAACGAACAAAAACATTCCAAAATGAAGCACATAACCAAACCAAAAAAATTGACATCTTTATCTTACTAACATTAAAAGAAAGAAAAAGGAAAAGAGTGAAAGTAAAGAGTAGGCATCATTGGCATATATCCAATCACATGTTGTATGACCGATTTCTTCTTTTACTGAGTAACACACAAGAAAATCACATACCCAAACATATCAACATATTTTCTACTTTTATCTTGAGACAAATATAGAACTAGAACAATGTTCCTGATTAATTTTCATACTTCTTTTTTTCCCTTCAATTGTGGGTTTTATTTCATTGATTTATAGAGGATTAATTCTCAAAAACTTAGACATACAAACTAACTCGAAGACAGAAAATTGGCAGATTTAAAACCAATAAAAAGAATTTGAGTGACAAAAAGAGATGCAATTTGTTTTTGTCGAAAGAGAGATGGAAGATACGTTGTTTGTGGTCGGCTCCTTTATCCAGAGAGCAATAATGAGCGCACTTTGACATGAAGATTTTCTCTCCGGGCTTGACGTTGCTCACCATTGGAGGCGAAAGGGAAGCTTATTTAGGGTTAATGTTAGGGTTTTAAAGACAAAAGGCCCATGGTTCAAGGGCTGAAACGGGGCGCCTTTGAAGTGTTCGAGAATTTGCCTTTTTGATGTCTTTATTGCAAACTTTGCAGCAATAGTACCACATTTTTTCATTAGCAAAGACGTCCTCCAAGAATGCTCGAAAAGTAAAAGACAAATACTACATACAAAACACATGAAACATGAAATGGATAATTCACAGCAACCATGTTCAAATTTTTTTATCAATAAGCCATATACACACAAAGACAGAATCAAGCAATAAAACAAGGAAAAACTTTATGTGAGCTAAACTGAAATTTTAAGCTCATAATATGGACCATATCATTCAGAAACCATAACAGACCTCCAAAGGTATAGATAATAGATGAGTTGTAAACATAAGGACATAAGAAAAGGACTGAAATCTAGAAAATTTCAGAAAAACAATTCTAATTCATCAAACACTCGGACACAAACAACAGTATAACAAACCACGCAACCTAACGCTGCCCAGAATGCTCGACCACACCAATTAGATAAAATCATGGCGGATAAAAGCACTATCATATTCTTCTGTTGCTTGTGGCCTCAATTAGAAAGCAAATTATGTTATTCTGATCTTAATTAGAAAGAATATTATTCTAATTAGGCAGATACGTAGTTAAGCAGCTAATGAAAAAGCAACAAATATTGGAGGAAAGAAAGAGGAACACACGCTAAACACCCAAAGACACAAATTGAAACAAAAACAAAAAATATAAATAAATAAATAAATAAAATCAAAAAGTTAATAGTCAGCTTACTATTGCAAGAGAGGGCTTATTACTGCAAGAAAGTAAAAAAAAAATCTAGAAGAATAAGCAGAAACATACAGTCTCAGATCCGTCCACTATCACAAGGTGTTTCCATCCATACAACTAGAGGCCAAATTGCCCACACTTAAAATTTGGGTTTTTATGCCCTAATTCTCTCACATGATATCCGATTTCTGAATTCTTATTATATAAATATAAATTTAATTATATTTAATTTTCTCTAACAATATTAGATCACGTGCAAGATTTGTCTCTACAATTTAGTAAATTGGTTACTGATTGAAAAAAAGACAGAATTCAAGGAAGTTTTATCTGATTTGTGTTGCCCTCTAAATTCTTACAATTTAACCGCGGTAGCAATGGCTATGCGGGTCGATCCTCAGGGAGAGATGCAATGGAAGCATTTTGGTATCTTTTTAAAGACTAATTTGGTTAAATAGTTCTTCTTTGAAAAAGAAAAAGAATTCTATGTTAAGCGTTAGAGATAGAAATATGAAGATGAATTTGATTTAGAGATTAGGGTTTTTAAAAGAATTAAAGAAAACAAGACTTACTAATCATCTACTACTATTAACTTACTAACATATGCTAGAATATTCTTCACTTTGGATCATAAAAGTTATACCTTGGATTGCATTCAATTCAAGCAAGATACACAAGATAATAACTAAACCCTATTTGAAATAATCACTAAAGAAGACCTAACATTAAACTATCAAAGTCTTCTAAACATAGAATAAGAAGAATAATAAGAATTCAATATTAAACTATCAAAATTATCTAAGCATAAGATAAAAAAAACATTAGGAAGTATTAACACACACACACACATTTAATTAGCTATCGTCATGTGCCTTCAAGAACTTTTACTAATCCTACGGTTAAGCATGATATGATTCAATCAGTTTATTCGAACATAGAATTAGAAGTAGTGGTGGAGAAATAAATAAGCTTTAGAATAAATTAGCTATGCATGATGAACATGAAAGAAAGCATGGCAAAGAGAAAGCAAGTAAATAACAATAAAAGATATTGGAAAGAAAAATAGAAAAACCTTATTATTGACGCTTGTAAGTACACCTAGAGGGGGTGAATAGGTGTACGGCTAATCTAATGAATAAAATGCGAAAATTAAAAACTTAATTGCAACACACTTAGTGTAACCAACGAGTGTAGCCGAATTCCTGGTGAAGTGCTCTGGATTAACTCCTCTTGATTCCTCTGAATAAGAGTTGAGGTGCTACATGAAGCTATCGTAGTTAAACACAAGTGAGGCACACAAGCAGACACAACCAAGCATATAAGTATGAATGAGCAATATGAATGATGCAAGGCACAATATAAAAGAGAGAGAGTAAGAGAAAGTGGATCAATCGCAAACACACATATATGTTTCGAGGTTCGAGCACACAGTTCTACGTCCCCGCCTTCACACAGAAGGATTTCCAGTAACTTGTCCATACAGGACTTCCCACACAGGGAAACCTCCAATGAGAATTTGGGGCAATTACAACCGGGAGTCCACAACTCCTCTCTCAAATACAACACAACCTCTACACTTAGACGTTAGGCACAAAGCCACTCAAACACAATCACCTCACACTTGAGGGATGGGCACAAAACCAAACAATCAATCAACCTCTCACTAGAGGGATATGGCACAAAGCCACCACTCTAATAATCAACCTCTACACAAGAGGGATATCACAAATTAGGAGAGTTTCCAACTTGGTGATCAAAAGACCACAAACAACTTCTTTCCCCACAAAAACAGAGATCCTAATAGATAGGATAGCAAGATAAGCCCAAGTGAGAAAATAAAGTGTTTGAAAATGAAAGCAATAAAGAAAAATACTTGGGAAAATCACAAGATAGATATTGAAATAGAGATCAAAAACCAATTCCCAAATACTCTCTTTTTCTTTGAATTTTCCAACACTTTAAAACAAATGAAGATAGATCTTTTGAACCCAAAACTCTTTTGAAAACTTGCTATTTAAACACTAGAGAAGTAGGAAATTTTTGCTCTAAAAATTCTTGTTCAAACACTACTTCAAATGGGCTATTTATAGCCCCATAAAAATTATGCCTGTTGGCTGGCAGAAAGGTCAAAAATGACCTTCTGGTCGACCGGCCGGTCGACCGGCCGACGGTCAAAAATTTGACCGTTGAGCCCTCCGGTCGACCGCCCAGTTGACCGTGCCAGATCCAGAGAGCAATTGCTCTCTGGCCGATCGACCGCTCAGTCGACCGGGCCAAGCCTCACGATCGACCGCTCGGTCGACCGCCCCCACCCGAGAGTGGGGCACTTGCAGTCGGTCGACCGCTCGGTCGACCGGCCCAAGTGGCTGGCCATGTGCACGTCCTTGTGCACGTCGGTCGACCGTCCCGGTCGACCGCCAGGGCCTGGCAGGCAAATTATAGGATTCAAAAATTTATCTTTTTATTACCAAATAAATCCCATAAAATCTCTAAAAATTCACAAAAATTAGTTCTTACATTATCTTTGAAATACAAACATGTTTGAGTAAAATCAAACCATGTTACAAACATTTTGAACTATTTTTGTAACTTAAAAATTTTGTCGAAAACCAAAATTCGTATTTTCCAAAACTTAGATTTTGAATTGAAAAATCGTTTTGTCCAAAACTCATCCAAATACAAAAATATGATATTGAAACAACTTTGAAGCATGTTGTATATGGATATAATCCAATATATATGAAAGATATTTATATCAATGTTTTTGACATTAAATCCGAAAATAAGTTTTGTTTAAAATACCAAAACTTCAAACTCATGAAATAGACTATCAAACTAAGTTTGTTTAAATAGTTGAAGCACACATGTATATAAACTCAAATATAATATACATTAAACCATGTAAACTTGTTTTGATTCTATCTATTCATGAAAACTAAGATCGGTTAAACCAAAAACCGAAAACCAAAACATGAAATGTGTGTGTGTTGTGAACTTGAGCATATCACACTATCTAATCTTTAACAATGGATCTAAACTATAAACTAAACAATGTACCGAAGTTTTCTTGTAGAGCGTCGTCTCCAAGTCGACTCGATCCAAACGTGATCCACCGAGCTTAACTCCAACGAGAGCTAGATATGAACTTTGACGCTCGGGCTCTTGAATCACCATGTGAAAGCTCCAAAATACCTTTGTTGAAGCTAATCACCTACTAATATCTTGGTTAAGTATCTGAAACTAAACATCACAAGATTATTAGTAAACTATAACTACATGAGTTAATCATCATCAAAACTAGAGTGGAAGGCCTCTGGGCCAACAATCTCCCCATTTTTGATGATGACAAAACTCATGGAGTTATATATGCATGAATTAAAGTTAAGCTTCAAAGAAGCTCCCCCTTAACTCATGCATAACAATAAATAATAAGATATGTAATGAATATTAAACATGAATATGTATAAACATGCATAATGAAATAAACATGTTCTTGATACCAAACTTTTAAAATAAATTCCTTTTCCTTTTTAAAATAAACATGTTCTTTAAATAATTGTTCTTGATACCAATAAAAATTTCAATTGAAAACTTTATCAATAAAAGCAATAAAAGCTCTTGATACCAATCAATAAAAATTCTTGATACCAACTAAAAGATAATCAATAAAAAAACTCTTGATACCAATAATAAAAATTTTAACAAAAGTTCTTGATACCAATAAAACAAAACAACAAAATATGTTTCTCTTGATACCAATATCAACAAAACATCAAAACATCAAACAAACTCTCTTTGATATCAATATGAAACAAACTTTGATATAATAAACAATAAACATGCATATAAATTCAAATACTTCTCCCCCTTTTTGTCAATCATCAACAAAGGGGTCAAAGAAAACAATAAAACAATGTTCTCCCCCTATTTGTCTTAAAAAAAAAAGTATCAATTAGGGGTGAGATCAAATCAAAACATTATGATACCAATTGAAAAAAAATATATCAATTTAGTGCATCATGATATCAATTGAAAATAAATAAAACATATTAATTGAAAGTACATAAAACAAATATTTTTAATTTAAATTTAAATAAACATGTCTATATTATACCAATTGAAAGTAAATAAAACATGTTGAAGAATTTAACCAAAAATTTTAATATCAATTGAATGATGTAAACATATAGGTAATCTTGATATCAATTGTAAAGATTAGTACCAATTGAAAGTAATTTTTCATTAGGAGCATATGATACCAAAAAAAATCAATCTCATTTTTCAATCATTTTTTAACATAAAGTGTGGGAGTAAAATATCAAAGGTAAACAAAACTAATTAAAAGGTGAAATATGAATTTTCTCCCCCCTTTATGAAATATCAAACACAAAATGATGCATAAGCTTGTATAAGATACCAATTGAAACATAATCAATTGAAATATAATAGTCATTTAAGAAATCAAGCTTAGTATAACTAAAATTTGTGCTCAAAGATATAGAGATATAGTAAGTACAAATAAAGCATATATATATATATATGTATGGAAAGTTGAATACCAATCGAAATTGATACTATTTGAAGTATAAGCATACATATATAAAAACATATATGAGTATACAAAAAGGAATGTCAATAGTGATACCAATTGAAAAAAATCCAATGATACCAATTGAAAACATAATAAAATCAAGTGTATAACTCATACTTCCTACCACCCATTTTATGCACATGTTTAAAAGAATTTTCAATAATAAGCATACAAGGAATGGTCGCCCAACCAACCGCCTTTAGATGGGTAGGGGTTTTCAAAAATAAGTTTGAAATATAGTATGGTTGAAAACTCTACCATATGAAGAATACCGCAACTAGTTATATGATAAAATTGTAAACTAGTACGAAATCCTTCAAGCAAGGAATAAAACAAAAAAATATGAAAATCACCTGATCTTTAAGCACTCAAGGGTCTATAAAGCATATATAGTCTCATGAAAATAAATCATGAGTAAACAAAAATGATGTGAGTGTACAAGTATAATGTGAAATACAAAGTCATGGAAATAAGCAATTAAGCTCGAATACGAAATTTCTTAAAAACATGAAAAATCATCAAAACTAGAATCCTTCAAGGTATATGTATGTCATGTACAAACTAAAGCATACATACATATCCAAATATAAACGAGTCCACAAAAGTATATGCATGAAGGCAAGTGGCTCAAGGATGTATATGTATAACTATTAGTTTGGACAAAATAGACATATACATGAAGTTTAAACACAAATATGAAAAACATGTACAAAATGGAAATACAAGTCAAATGTATGAATCATCAAAACTAGGCTATACTAATACATCTAATGGGTACAAATGAGCTTTCAAGCACAAACATATAATAATCTATTTGTAGCTCACTAGTTGTACAAGTATATATCCGAGTTTTAATGAAAACTAACATCCAAACAAGTAATCAAAACATGAATCATAGAAATCAAAATACAACTTATAAGATCATTATGTATATGAACATGCATTAGATCTAGGACATACACATTAGTTAAAACAAATGTGAGAACACAAAGGTATAAGTCCATATTAAACATGGGTGTCTCAAATACTAATCATGTATGACAATAGTCTAATAAGCATGACATATGACATAATGAGTATTAAAACAAGACATGCTATAAATGAATGATCTAAAAGCATGCAAATATAAATAAGAAGTAAGAGATAGTTATCAAAACCATGAGGGCAACTCTCCATATCTCCAAACCAAGATGGTCCTCCCACCAAACTTCCCTTGAAAGTGATGCATCCAAATTGTCCTCTTTAAGCTTGGAATGCATTCACCTCAAGGCATTATCGCTCTCACGTCATGTGAGAGCCCACACCTACATCAAATAGCATAGGGGTGGATTTTCGTACCCATACTCTTTTGGGTCCATGGGGGTTAGCTCATTTCCTAACCCAAACAAACTTAGTTGCTAAATTTGCATCATGTATCCTGTCATAACAAAATTTAGTAAGGTGGCCCTTACGTCCACAATGTGTACAAGTGTACACATGAGCATACATTGTGTGATGAGTGTGAACGTGGGAAGCATGTGTATGCCGTGGTTTGTGTGCATGCATAGGAGGAACTTGTTTATTGCGAAACATGGATTCCAACCGTGTATGGTTCATGGCACAATGGCTCAAAGTGGAGCCCAAACAATCAACACTTTTCTTCAAAACATTTATATCATTTTTAATACTTGAAGATAAAGTGGAGCATGCAATAGGTAAGCTAGGTGAAGCTACACTAGCATGGCAAACATGTGAATCTATATCATATTTTAAAATAATATTCTTCTTAGAAACCAAATCTAATTCTTTTGAAATAGAAATAATTTTATTTTTCAAAGAATCATTTTCTTTTAAAACAAAGTCAAGTTTTGAAGTTAACGATTCATTTTTCTTCAAAACATTTTCACAATCATTTTTATTTTTCAAAATTTCATTTTCTTTTAGAACAAGATCAAGTTTGGATTTCAATGAATCTCTTTCATTAGAAATCTCCACTTTCTCTTGCAAAATCAAATCTAGTTTTGAACACAAATCCTTATTTTCTTTGTTAAGTCCAAAACTCTTCTTTTTCAAAAGATTATATTTTTTTAACAATTTTTCAGATATAATAGATAGTTCTTCATTTAAAGCATTTGGATCAACATAATCATAACAAGAAGAATTAGCATCATCACCATTTAATTGAGTTTCTGAGTTTACCTCAAGGGAGTCATTCCCTTGGACCATGTAGCATTATTGCTCGGATTCTCCACTAGATTCATCCTCCACAAAGTTGAGCGTTTGAAGCTCGGAGGAGGTCAACGTGTTCCACACTGCAAAGACGAAATCACAGTTAGAAACCATAGAAAGATATTCTTTATTAAGCGTGCTTCTAAGTGCCTCAAGGGCTTGTGCATTGGCCTCTATATGCTTGCTATTACCAAGATAGGATTTCTTGGTAGTGGCAAGGAAAACATGCAAGTCTAGGGTTTTTAAGTACATGGACATCCTAGCCTTCCAAACAACAATGTTGGAAGTATCAAACATAGGTGGGATCATGAAGTCCATGAGTGTGTGCAAACAATATATGTGCAAAAGCAAATCTAGATTAGCAAAACCAAGATCACACTCCTAGGTGGTTAAACCTAATATCAGGAGCGTAGGCTCTGATACCAATTGTAAGTACACCTAGAGGGGGTTGAATAAGTGTACGGCTAATCTAATGAACAAAATGCAAAAATTAAAAACTTAATTGCAACACACTTAGTAACCAACGAGTGTAGCCGAATTCCCGGTGAAGGGCTCTGGACTAACTCCTCTTGATTCCTCTGAATAAGAGTTGAGGTGCTATATGAAGCTCTCGTGATTAAACACAGTGAGGCACACAAATAAACACAACCAAGCATATAAGTATGAATGAGCAATATGAATGATGCAAGGCACAATATAAAAGAGAGAGTGAGAGAAAGTGGATCAATCGCAAACACACGGATATGTTTCGAGGTTCGAGCACACAGTTCTACGTCCCCGCCTTCACACAGAAGAATTTTCACTAACTTGTTCACACAGGACTTCCCACACAGGGAAACCTCCAATGAGGATTTGGGGCAATTACATCCGGGAGTACACAACTCCTCTCTCAAATACAACACAACCTCTACACTTAGATGTTAGGCACAAAGCCACTCAAACACAATCACCTCACACTTGAGGGATGGACACAAAGCCAATCAACCTCTCACTAAAGGGATAGGGCACAAAGCCACCACTCCAATAATCAAGCTCTACACAAGAGGGATATCACAAATTAGGAGGGTTTATAACTTGGTGATCAAAACACCACAACCAACTTCTTTTCTCACAAAAACAAAGATCCTAATAGATAGGATAGCAAGATAAGCTCAAGTGAGAAAATAAAGTGTTTGGAAATGAAAGAAACAAAGAAAAATACTTAGAAAAATCACAAGATAGATATTGAAATAGAGATCAAAAACCAATTCCCAAATACTCTCTTTTTCTTTGAATTTTCCAACACTTTAAAACAAATGAAGATAGATCTTTTGAACCCAAAACTCTTTTGAAAACTTGCTGTTTAAACACTAGAGAAGTAGGAAATTTTTGCTCTAAAAATTCTTGTTCAAACACTACTTCAAATGGGGTATTTATAGCCCCATAAAAATTCTTCCCATTGGCTGGCAGAAAGGTCAAAAATGACCTTCCGGTCGACCGGCCAACGGTCAAAAATTTGACCGTTGAGCCCTCCGGTCGACCGCCCGGTCGACCGTGCCAGATCCAGAGAGCAATTGCTCTCTGGCCGGTCGACCGCTCGGTCGATCGGGCCAAGCCTCACGGTCGACCGCCCCCATCCGAGAGTGGGACACTTGCAGTCGGTCGACAGCTCGGTCGACCGGCCTAAGTGGCTGGCCATGTGCACGTCCTTATGCACGTCGGTCGACCGCCAGGGCCTGGCAGGAAGATTATAGGATTCAAAATTTTATCTTTTTATTACCAAATAAATCCCATAAAACCTCTAAAAATCCACAAAAATCAGTTCTTATATTATCTTTGAAATACAAACATGTTTGAGTAAAATCAAACCATGTTACAAACATTTTGAACTATTTTTGTAACTTAGAAATTTTGCCGAAAACCAAAATCCGTATTTTCCAAAACTTGAATTTTGAATTGAAAAATCGTTTTGTCCAAAACTCATCCAAATACAAAAACATGATATTGAAACAACTTTGAAGCATGTTGTATATGGATATAATCCAATATACATGAAAGATATTTATATCAATGTTTTTGACATTAAATCCGAAAATAAGTTTTGTTTAAAATACCAAAACTCTAAACTCATGAAATAGACTATCAAACTAAGTTTGTTTAAATAGTTGAAGCATACATGCATATAAACTGAAATCTAATATACATTAAACCGTATAAACTTGTTTTGATTCTATCTATTCATGAAAACCAAGATCGGTTAAATCAAAAATCGAAAACTAAAACATGAAATGTGTGTGTATTGTGAACTTGAGCATATCACACTATCTAATCTTTAACAATGAATCTAAACTATAAACTAAACAATGTACCGAAGTTTTCTTGTAGAGCGCCGTCTCCAAGTTGACTCGATCCAAACGTGATCCACCGAGCTTGACTCCAACGAGTGCTAGATATGAACTTTGACGCTCGGGCTCTTGAATCACCATGTGAAAACTCCAAAACACCTTTGTTGAAGCTAATCACCTACTAATATCTTGGTTAAGTATCTGAAACTAAACATCACAAGATTATCAGTAAACTATAACTACATGAGTTAATCATCATCAAAACTAGAGTGGAAGGCCTCTGGGCCAACAACGTTGTCACCTTCAATTACAAAGAGCTTCCTCCTTCTTTACAAATCAAGACTTGAACTAAACCCTAAGAAATTACAAAAGAAATTTAGAAAAGAAACTAAAAAAGAATTCTAAGTTATGATCTCTAAAATAAATTTGAGATATTTTTTTGCTGCTACCTCTGGTGTGATATTTATAGGGGAAATAGGAAGTAGAATCTCAGTCAAACTCATGCACCCAACCGCCACTGAGGAGGCCAACAGAAAGCCACGAAAATACGGCTTTTGTCGCGTTCAGACAATCGTACTGTGGATTAGGTTGCGTTTTGATACGTGGCTTCTTCTCGTCCGTCCATCTGAATATATTTCCTCAGAATCATTATTTGAATTCTGCATTTGAAGATAATATCTATTTCTAGATAACTTGAGAAGCAAGTTATCTCCAAATCCGAACTTAATTTGAATTATCCTCATTATCTCCAATTAGAATTAACTTTATCCCATCCATCTTCTAGAAATATATCTTCAGATTTTGAATTTGAATTGTGAAGATGATATATCCTTTCCTCCTCTTGATTTCAAATTGATTTAAATTGAAATCCAAATTTAAATAGGATTAAGGATAAGATAGAAACTTCCTCTATCCTTATCTTCTCATTTAAGTAACTATACACCATAATCAAAAAGAGGGTTAAATAGTAAGGTTAAATAAAGAATAATCAAGGATGAATGTGTAAATGTGAAAATAGTAATGCAATTTTGAGATGCAATCAGTTACTATATACATCTTATTATCATGTTATTTCATATTTTACTTGATTTCCTTCATGCAAAAGGGGGAAAAACTTTTCACGATCCTTATTGCTAATATCTGGATTGCACAGACAAATAAACACTAAATATTTAACTCTTTATAAGCTTACAAGTAAGAGTTCCAATCAATGTGCGGCCACGGTTCTCTCACATTCTCACTACCTTCCTTATGTTTGATTTTTTAAAGCTCACGGGAAAAAGGTGTTCATGTTTTAGTGTTTAGTTCAGTGTCTTCAAAAAATAGATCCCTATGTTTAACAAATTTTGCCTTTGAAAAAAAAGGAAAAAGGGTTTAAGTCAGGAACTTTTGTTCAGAAGTAGATAACTTACAATGTTAAAGTTTCTTTTTTCCCGTTTTTGCTAGCTAGATAGAACAAAATTTCTAAGTATTAGTTCTAATTATTGTTTCTTAATTAATTTTTTTCATCTTTGTCCTATGTGATGTCTATGTATAGTCTACAACAAATTTTGTTTAGGCTCGTTACAAAATGATAACCAACTCTATGTATTGACTCTTGAATCCAGAACAAGTTTTGCTTGGGCCCAGAAACATGTTAAATTTGTCTTAACACACTGTTTCATTGAAGTGTGCTTCTGGAACAATATTCTTTTTTCCCCCTTACTAATCAACAAAAAAAGCAATTATAGGAAATATAGAACTTGTGAAAGTCCAAGAGATCTATTAAACAAATGCAATCAAAGTCAATAACACATTTAGAGATTTTCCCCGCATCCACTAAGGAATCTAATAGGGGTTGCCATGAGGATTTCTTTCCCGTACTCTGAAGCACGCAACAATGGTTTAAAAAAATGTAAATCTAAATGTATATAAACATGACACATAAATAATTAAGGGAATGTAAATGAGTAGCAATGAGAACATTTTAGTCATTCAAAGGAATACTTGAAATAACCCAAAGAGTCTAATAATTTATATAATAAAGGAGATAAAAAAATAAAAATGTTTTATGAGGCAAAAAAATAAAGAATAATCGTTTAGAAAATGGAGATAGTCCATTGAGTTACTATAAACAAAGAACTTAACTCTTGATTATTGTTCCAAGTATGTTTATATTATGATTATACACATGATCACCACTATGTCATTTTCGCCCATACTTTCATCTCTGACCAACTGAGGAACATGAAAGCAACTAAACATGATACTCTAATGCGATGTTAGTAAATGCATAACCCAAATGAAGATTAGATATTTGAATCAAATACAGTTTTTCTTTGGCTTTTCTCCTCTTTCTTTTATAATTTTTACATTGAGCACAACCGGAGGTTGAAAAAAGATTTACCTGCTAAAAGTTCAGAGAGTGTTGTGATGCAAGTGTTAAGACCTTGTTGGCTTTTGGCATTTCATCGAGCAGGTCACGGGCCAAAAAGAAAAAGCCATTTTTGAGGTATCCAAGTAGGGTCTGGGTCTTCTCCAGCCCAGCTCCAAGCCAACGTCTACACGTTCTTGCACACCGGCAGTGAACTCCACTGATGAGGCCGTATAATGAACAGGATCTACTCTTGGCCATTGATGGAGACATTCAGAGCTTCATCTAATTGTTTCTCCACGCCAAAGAAAATGATGATTGTAAGATGAGAATGAGAATGATGCATGGTAATAACTCTAGTGTGCCAGATATTGCTGGTGGAAACAAAGATCCGAAATTGCTTGGCGAGAAATGACGAAATCCGGCAAGCGACCGCCGGGAATGGAAAGGTCGAACAGTACGGCGAAACACACAGAGAGAGAGATAGACAGAGAGATTAACCAACCTTTTTTTAATGCTTTTCAGCATCTGACCAGCGGGTCCCACCAACAAACCCCACATCCTATTGGTGGTCATATGGTGTGGACCCCGGAAGGCTGAAGGAGTTTCTTGTGTGAACAGGGGCAGAAAAATTGGGATCGGTTCATGTGTGTGAGTCACATACACATACAATAAGAGGACCAATCTGACGTTGACATGTGAATTAAAACTCTTATAACATATTATAATATGTATGTGAGGCTCACACACTTAATATATTATAAGAGGATAAATACACGTATCGATGCGTGTCCTCTTATTGTATGTATGTGATTCACACACATGAATCAAACCCAGAAAAATTCTGGCTTTATGTGTGAACATGGGCAGGATAAAGACCCGACGCCCAACATAAAAAGCCCAGGGGGACTTTCCGGTCATTGGAGGAAACCCGTGTTAACTGGTGATGAGATTGGTGGTCCCAAATATTCCATATTCGGTAGTGGCTTTTATGTAAATAAATAAAAGATAAAAACATAGAAAGATAGATTTTCTTGTCACTTGAGTTGTTAACTTGTTATTTCTTTAAATCAGGGAACCATAAGCGATTCGACTATTAGTTTTTCGCACAGCCTGCAGTAAGCAGGCAAATTCAACAGGATTTGCTCAAGGTTAGAAACTAAACCATCAGACTAGCTAGAATTCTTCTAGATCTGACTGACCCCACCATTTGTCAATAGATCGTTAGAAGGACGGGCGGCAACACTGAGAATTTTACCTGATTACCCGTCCAGATCTAGTCTTAAACTAGATCAAAGCGACCTAGAGCTTTGATCCGGAATATTCTTGAGTAGGGTATGAATTGAAATTCTTACTCAATTCGATTTTCGTGTCCATTATAAATTGAACAAAATTGGTTTTAACCCTAACTCATACTCAATTCAAACCTATAGTAGGTAGAGTGTGGATCTAAAGAATTGACCCTGACATGCCATGACCTCGAACAATTAGGGTATTTATCCAAAGTAGTATGGTTTTATGATATTTGTAACTAAGCAGAAGAATAATTTCCACATTTTATAATGAGTAAAATTTTATTCAATAACTAGGAATTGTCAAACATGCAATATGCTTCAGCTCTTTAACTTTTACTGTTTGTTTTTTGTGCGGGATAAATTTCTAATATTAAACATTTAAGAAATAAATTTCTAAATATCAAAGATTGAAGGGTATAAATATCTTAAAAAATGTTATATTTATTGCTGCTGTATTCGATCAAAAACCGAGCAGAACCAAATCTGACTCGAACCAGAAGAACTTTATATTCAAAACCCTATAGATATTAAGAGCCTAACTGGATCAAAACTGACACCGACCCAATGTCTCAGGACGGGGTTTAAGTTTGGATCTAATGTACGTGCAGGTCCAATTATGGATACAAAAAAACTTGAAATTGACTCGTCCCACTACCAACACTAATCGCCGTTTTCTAGAAAATACATTTTAGAATTTATCTATTTGTAACACCTTGTTCCTTGAATACGTACTTAGATACGTGTTCTGATTTTTCTATCATATTTTTCAATTTTTTTGTATTTGTTTTTTTTTTATGATTATTTGTGCGATTGTTTTACTTTGGATCCCGGTTCGTGGGCTCGAAGTCAGCCTTAGTCTGAATTGGGGACCCAATCCTAATGTGTTACTCGATTTGACCTTTTAGGTAATCAAATTTGACCGATTTCAGTTTCGAACATTATTTTTTTAATATTTTAAATTTTTCATAATTTTTTGAAATTTTTCCGAATTAATTTGCAAAATCTTCAAAACTGATGTCGACAGGTGTCGCTGATCGATTCTCAGATTTTTTTTAATTTACAAATAAAATTAAATTTATAGAATTGCTTTCACATTATCTCTTAGAATCTTATTTTCTATCTAAACGTATTTTTGGGAATTTTTCTGAATTGTCAAAGTTCGACCAATTTTGGTGTTGACCGATATCGCCAGTATTCCAGGGTTTTTATTTTAAAAATCAGACTAAATTTCTTGAAACTGATTTCACCACGTACCTTAAAATAATATTTACTATTTTTGAGAATTTTTGGAAAGTTTTTCGAGTTACTCTATTTTTCTGGCTTTTTTGATATTTTCGGTGTTTTCTCCAGATCCGGGATATCTATTCGGATATGTTCTTTTCTGTCTTCTTTTCTTTCTATTTTATTCTCCTCCACATCTTTTTCCCTATTTTCTTTTTCTTTTCTTTCCTTTGTTTTTTCTCCTCCATACACAAAAACCTTCAAAATATCTTCTCATACTTATCTTTTCTCTTCTTTTTTCTTTTCCTTCTTTCTTTTCTTTTTCTTTCTTCTCCCCCAATCCAGCCGACGACAGCTCCCCTCCCTCTCTTATCTCAAAATCTCTCTCTCATTCTCTCTTCTCTCTCTTAATTTCTCACTCTCTCCCCCTTTTAATCTCTCTCCCTCTCTCTTCTCTTCCAAGAGGCCAACGCCCCTACCATCAGAACCCGACCCACACCGGCGTCTCCCCGGCCGGTAGATCCCCCAGGTCGATGGCCACCACTCCCCCAACACTCCTCTCTACTTCAACTCCTTCTTCACAATCATCACTCCATTCATCCCCACCATCACCACCAAACTCCACTTCCACATCCCCCACCATCACCACCTTCCTCCAAACTCCGGCGACCTCATGGTCGGCGGTTCCATCTAAGCAACCCCGACGCCCCCACCATCTCCTCTAATTTCCTCCTCCTCCTTCATCTCCCCCACCAAACTCCATCGCCTCCTCCTTCATCCACAAAAACCACCACCCATTTCCTTCATAACCACATCCACCACCACCTCCCACCTCCTTCAATTCCATCTCCACCACCTCAACTCCCCTCAATTTCTCCACCTCCACCCAAATCATTAACACCACCACATCATCACCATCATCACCTCCTTCAACTTCCTCCTCTCTCCTCCTTAAGGGTGGTCACGCGCAACCATGGCCTCTGGCGGCTGGCAGAGGTCGGCGCTGCCACCCCTGGTGCCCCGTGGCTGAGCTGTAGTGGCCAGGGCATGGCCAGGCCAGGGCCCCTGGCCGTGAGCAAAGCAGGGTTGTTGCGCTTCTCCTCTCTCTCTCTCTCTCTCTGACTCTCTCTTGTAATTCTTTCTCTCTCCCTCTTGGTTTCTCTCTCCTCTCTCCTCTATCTTATTCTCTCTATATATATTTTATATATTAGTGGTGTGTACACGTGCTTTGGGATTCAGGGATTTAGGGCATTTTCTAAAGATTTATAGGCGAGTGTTCTTGCCTCATTATTGGGTTTACCCCGCATCGACGGGTTGAGTTGTATTTTGGAAAATTTATTTATTTTATTTTTTCGTGTTGTAAATTATATTTCTGTAGACCGTGTACCTGTATTTGTATATGATCGAGTACCTAGGACTGTACATGTATTATGCCTGTGATGAATGCTTATACTAGATTAGTTTACTTCCTGTACATATACCATGCCTGTCATGTGTTTTTTCTGTTTTATCATCATGCGTGGCAGACTCTTTATGGTCCTTTAGCCTCCGGGCTTCACCACTCCATGGTAGTTTAGTCATTATCACGTTAATATGTGTGCTCGCGCGATACTAACATCTCGTGCAGGTACCTACTCAGCCTCCGGGCCAGCCCACTTCTCGAGCTACCCAATAGGAATTGGCCTTTGCATCCTTTGGGTTTCGTGGTAGCTGGAAGTGCGCTCAGACCGTCAGGTCTCTCATGCTCCGCCTGGTAGGCAAGTCTAGCGCACAACACTTTCCTGCTAACTCTGCCCAAGCGTAGTTATACCGTGTGCACAGCTTCATCGCGGGTGATGCAAAGCGGATTACTGCCACCAGACCCTCGTGCTAGCTTCGTCATAAGCAGTAACCACGCCGAGCGTGATGGCCTTTAGTGTTGTACGCTAGCTTCGCTCTAGCTTCTCTAGCTTCGCTTGATTGATCGCTTAGCCATTACTGTCCACTACGTTTTGTACCATGTGTATATGTGTGATTGGTACTAACATCTCTGCAGGTACTTACTTGGCCTTCCGGGGCTTTCACCCACTTCCTCAAAAGAGAGAGTGCATTTAGACCATTTAGCAACGCCTGGTAGGCGGACCAAGCGCTCAGTGCTTTATCGCTAACTTCGTTCGAACGTTGTTACACTGTGAGCGCGGCTTCGTCGCGTGTGGTAATATAGTGTTCATACGCTCGCCTCACCGTGTGCATTTAGCTGTGTCGCGAGCAGTAATCAGGCCGAGCGTGATAGTGTACAGCGATGTATGCTAGTTTGGCTCTAGCACTGCTTGGCTCCACTTGGATGTTCGCTTACTTACTTGCTCGCTTGCCTGCTTGATGATTTAACTATTATTCCTCTTGATGGTTGTGAAGAGTTTGAAACCTTTACTTATATTGTTTTTCAAAACTGTATTATTTTTCTATATTCGTATCGACCCCCTGTATCGATACCGTTTTCCTGTATTGTGTTATACAATAGTGGACATCTGTTGTTCTATCACCTATCATGTCATTACTTGACACCTGACTCCTGCATGCTATCACCTGATACCTATTTGATATCACTTATCACCTACTACCTGATATATTACCACTTGACTTGTGATAATCATATTTCGAGAATCCTATCTTGCTATCTTGTATTATATACAGTAGCCTGTATTTCTAGTACATATGTACTCTTGTTACCCCTGAACTCCTGAACCTTCCCTGCTCCTGCTATTCCCGTAATATGATAATTACATAATAATAAATTATAAAAAGGACAACTTACATTGGGTCGAAAGAAACTAACAGATATTAATATATGTTCATGTTTATAGTGGTATTGGTATGTTGTGTAACTAAAACTTCTGGTTCCACTTAAGGGCCTCCAGGTGACCGAGGGGAGCGCCGGCCTCTACCTTCCTGGTACATCCTGAAAGGGCATTCTATAAGACCCTCTTGTACGCCTTGCGGCCAGTTCCGTACACCAGCAACGAAACACCCTGGACCATGGTCCTGGGCATGCACAGGACCCACTGTAAATATTGTTCGTTGATACTCCCGTTGGTTTCAATAACAACCTTACTTTACTCAGATGTGGATATATGTATGCTGAGATGCTAGTCCACATACCTAGGCATCTGAGTAGGACGAGTAATAATAATAAAAGATGCTAATTAATAATTCATTATATATTTTGCAATTCGGGTCGTATAGACTTAGATTACGGTAACGTGAGATACCTGGTATATAGATGAGGGTTTTCTTGTTTGGATTATTTTCTCGACATACTTATCTCATGAGGCCGTAAATTGGGTTGTACCGCTGGTTTTGTCGTATTTGCTTTCATCGGGTTTTATTTCAGATTTTTGGTTTTATTATTATTATTATTATTATTATTATTATAATATTATTATTATTATATTTGTATACATCTTGGATTACCACTTGTGTACTAGCCCACTGATCTCCTGCTCTTATCATGTTATACCATGCATGTTCCTTACTTGATATCACTTACTATCTCTCTGCCTGCTCCTGTGTGACTGTGCTTACGACACGGTTTTCTCTACATACTTTTTGACGGATTTATTGATACATGTGTGCTTGACTGTGCACGCCACTTGACTCTCGCCTCACCACTCATTGGGAGTTCTGACTCCCCTAGACCTGCATGTTCAGATTTCGGAGCTTGAAGCTTATGGATTCTTCTGATTGCTGATCAGAGATGCGCAGCTTAACCGTGAATTATCGGCAGACTGTCCAGTGCCCTATCCTTCCAGGCTCCCTACTCTTCTCTCAAGTTTTCTTTTTGTAACTCGTGAGCGTCTTTTGTATTGTTCATACTTGTACATCTCTTTGTATTTTCGCATTTACGCTTATCTGTGATGTAATATCCTTATAATATTGTGTCACATGCTCTGATAACTTTGTAATTATACTCATATGCTGGAACATATAATGCACCACGTACTTTCGTTCTCTGATTCTTGCCTGTACTGATACTTAGCGTATATATGTGAGAGTATTTTTGACTTATGTATATACGTTGCATTAACGTCTCCATATCCACGGGATCAGAGCGTTACACTATCATAGGAAAAGATCAACTACTTCTATAAACTGATCTAAATAGCATGCATGATCAATATTATGAATTATAGAAAATCTTTAGAAGACATACCTCTCGGAGAATTGATAAACTGTATCCATATCTGGATCGCAGCTGTAGAGAAGAAGATGGAGAGCCTTTTCTCTGTTTAACCTAGCCTCCTATGGGTAGAGATCAGCGTGTGGCTGCAGAGAGGGACTTCCTCTCTATATTAATTTTTTGATTAGTGATCTCTTCCCATAATGTCGCTAACTCTAATAAGAGAGTAGTACTACGTCCCACCGATCTTTATAACTTAGCGCACATATTAGACGCACCTGATATGTTAACCAACATAAGTTGCACGTGTTTCATGATATGAGATATGAAATAGGATATGAATCAAATCAAAAAATATCTTTCAATCTCCCACTCGAGACATACCAAACTAAAATTTTGAAAAAAAATATTTATTTTATAAATCTTTAATATTTCATATCATATTTTTATTTTAAAAATAGACGACCATCCTTTGATTTTTTTTTTTGAAAAAATCCACGCATGAAATTTATCATTAGTCATGGTTCACTCAAACTACTAGCACTCTATGATTAAGAGGATGACTAGCATGGTTTACAGACAAATTTCAGTCAAGTTTATTCTTTTGCCTAATTTGTATCGTGGACTTTCGGTCTAATGATGCTAACAACTTTCGTGAGAATATTTTATTGGTGAAGTTTAGTACGTTTATGGCAAATGTACATGTAGTGTGTATAATACATTTTCATAAGTATTCTTCAACGTGTGCTTACCAGACACACATCATCTCAATATTTAGACGACCGTCATGTGAATATCATCGCTCATATTGAGATGAAGGATCAAGGTCGTGGAGCCTACCCATATCCAGCCCAAGCGATCTTGATAATTCTTAATAGTCTTCTCTAAAGGCACTTTATACTTTAACTTGTGCAATTGCACAACTTTAATTTTAACATTATCAATATATATTTAATAATATTGGCTGAAATAAAATATCATATACTAACTGTATACTAATAACTGTCTGAGAAAAATCTCATGAAACTGAGCAGAATGTACTAAGAATACAAATGTCATTATTGATAAATTGACATAAAAATTTGTACTCAAAAGGACATTTACAGATATACTCTCACTCAGAAAAATAATAATCAAGATAATTCTAGTACCCCCATACATGCACGATATCCATGAAAGGTGGTCACTAAGAGTCTTTTGGTGAGTGAATCTGCAATATTCTCTAATGTAGACTTATGCACTACGTCAAAATTAGCGCATTAGATTAACAAAGTAAGCTAATGCAAAATAGTCATACATCTAAAAGTAAAACCTTTTATAATCCAATTTAACTCTTTTGTAATGCCAACCTAAATATAGGGTGCAAAAAATAAAATCACTCAACGAGCAATGCATAATCTCACTCAGTTATCTGATTACAAGACCAAAATATCACTATATAATATCAACAACTAAGTCAACTATACAAGTCAAAAGTGACTCAATCCATACACAGTCCAAAACTATATAAGGTACCTCCTCTACTAAGCTAAAGGGCTCTTATATGATAAAAATGCACTGATATACCCAAGAATAATATCACTCTATACTATATTAGAAAATAATTGAAATTTGGGTATGATGTTCTTGAACAACAATTTCTTGATCCTTCAGAAAACTATAAAAAGGTCCAGAGTGTTACTTGCCATGATTGATCTTGCCATAATATTCTCCCTCTCGATCAGACATTAAAACTTTTGTCTTCTGTTTCAACTGTCGCTCAACTTCCAATTGAAAACTTCTAAAAAATTAGATTTATAGTAGATGAGAAAGATATAGATATAACGGAAGAAATCATTAATAATATAATGAAATATCTCTGACCTCTCGAGAAAGAAAGAGAAAGGATTCACAAATATCAGTATGGATAAGCTAAAGTTGATTTATACTCTTGTCTAAATCAAATTTTCTCAATTTGATCAGTTTTCCTCGAGTACAACCAAGACAGTGAAGAAATTAGAAAAATCTAGAGGGCCAAGAACACCTCTATTTACAAGAGGGTGTAATTTCGCTAATAAAACATGCCCAAGACGTTGATGCCACAACATAGAGGACCGCAAAAAGATCCTAGGGCATTTTGTAAAAGTAAGCAAAACGTTATGAGAAGAACTGGCACATGATAAAAAATGTTCATATGATGCATCCAACGTCAATTTGAGTAAATCATTAACCAGCAAACTAAACCAACAAAATCACCATGGAGATGGATAATAAAACTAGATTCAATCAAATTAACACCACAAACAAAACTCTTAAAAATAATATCATATCCAAAAGAAATTAGTTTGGAACTTAGATCAAAGTATGCCTCAAAGATGACACGTAAAAGGTTTCTTCTAAATTTAAAACAAGGCCGGCATTTAAAACTGGTCAGAAATTTCCTGTGAACTCCACTATATTGTCTATCCTTGACAGATCCCTCAAACTAATGCTTGACGACCACAAGCAAATCTTTAGCATTCTCCTTTACAGAAATTCCACAAAACATAATGGGATCTATAGAAGACTTAATTATGAGATTGAATTGCCAGTGATATGCGATACTGGAAGGAAATGATTAAAATATCAGACAATACTGACTATTATTATTATATAATCTTATACTACTGCTTGCTAATGTTGCCATATGATTGTTTCTTTAATACCAGATGTGTAATGATGAACTCTCAATAAAGTCTCGATATATAATTTAAACTGGTGTTGTATTTCTGCTCCTTTAATAAGACTTGAATTGATGAACTCCTGATATACCAAGTTCTCACCGATTAGCTTAACTACTACTTAACATGTATTGTATGACCTTATAATTATGATACATCTATAATATATTGATTGTTATTATAATTATAGTATGCTATTGTTTTATTCATTTTACTACTCACTGGATCACTTATTAACGACCCTGAGTTTGCATGCTCAGATCCGAGTTACGAGACTTCGCAAGACCAAGAATACTTCGAGTAGCTAGCGAAATTTCAATAGTGGACTGTCCGTGTGTCATCTGAAGCTTGTGAGGATTCCCTTTTGTTCTCTTTTCTTTCAACCTTTTGATGTAAAATATCTTGACTGTATATGTTTGGTACTTGTGGATGAAGCTGGACTTTTGTGCATATTATGTTAATTTCTTGTAATAAAACTTGTGGATGAAGCTGAACTTTTGTGCATATTATGTTAATTTCTTGTAATAAAACTTAACATGTATGTGTGGGTATACTCCTCATGTATATGTGTTATCGACACTCGTCACGTCCCCACTATAGTGTATTTTGAGAAGCAAGATGTGATAAATCCTACGACATTCCAACCTATGTCAAAGATTTTTTTTTTTACCATTGTTAAATTCACACTTAAACCGGAACCGCATTAGAGATAATGACAAATATCTCTGCCAGCACCGGATAGCTGGTCTAATAGAGATCGATAACTCAATATTTGACCCAAGTCTGACTTGAATTTTAGATTTGGATCCTCAAAATCATATTAATTGATTTATTATACATGATATAAATTATAGAAATAGATTTGATTATGTCATTAAATCTACATATGGATACTCACAGACCCAGACCGATTGATCGAGTCTGAACCTGCACAAAAAATAGAATTTAGAAAACATGCTAGATTGCTCAATTCTACTGTTATAGCAAGTGGCTATGCAGGCCGTGATTCACAAGGAGGGACTACAATGAAAACTTTTAATAAGTTCTTTCTAAGTGATCAGTCACATATATTGCATATACATTGTCACCTTACCATACTTTTTAGCTAATAAATCCTAATAATAAGTCTTCTTCTTCTTTGTTAAATGTAGGCCCAATTGCTAAAAGAAAGGAAAGAGAAACAAGCCCAAAAGCCCACCAAATTCTGATTTAATTCAGAATAAATTCGAAATCAAGGAATCAAGGCAAAATCTTGGCATATCAGAGAGGTTGAAACCGGTTGAAAAGAATCCTCCCAATTCAAGCAATTAAAGCCAACAATCAAAGGCTGTTTCGTCAAATCCTGGAGCTGAAACGAGAAAACCAGCAGAAGATATGGGAGAATCACCAAAGAGTGGAGTTCCACCAATTGGGTGTGGCCATCTGGCCACACCAGGGCCACGGAAACGCGGCCCTAGCCGCGTTTTCGCGGCTTGTTGAAAGCTGTTGGGGGAGCGTTTGCTCCCCCAATCTTCTCACAACCTCACCCCTCTGGTTTTTTCCTATAAATACCATGTTCAACAGAGGAAAAAGTAGCGAAGAATAGGATTAGAATTTTTGTTTATTCTTTAAGGATTTAGGCTCTTTGTTAGATAGTATAGAAGTTGTATTTTTGTTTTATAATTTGTAGTTCAGTGCAAACACCAGAGAGAAGAGTGAAATTGAGTGTGTAATTCGTCTTTGAAGTGACAATCAAAGGAGATTTTACTTGCTTGACAACTCAACTCGAATTCGGTATGTTCAAGTTTACTTGTCATTCTTTTGTTTGTTTTCATTTCATAATGAGTAGCTAATTCGTTTTCTGGGCTCACTAATGGACCTCTTCTATCACCTCTCTCTTGACTGATTTTCATAAAAGCAACACTTTTTGAACCATAAAGTACCTTAGTTAAAACTTCGTTCTTGAAAGCACATGAGGATTTCTTTATTTTAAACTTAGACTTTTAAGTATAAATCTCTTTGAACTGTTTTTATTCCATACTTGCTTCTTCGCGCTTGATGGTTTAATATTCACTTCTTAATGATTTGTAATGAAAGGGCTTATGATTTAAATGAAACGATCTTATTTGTTTTGCTTGGACATTAAAAGAAACTAAAGGTTTTTTGGTTTATAATAAAAGTGATGCAACCCAAATTTCCTTGAGATAAATACATAGATGAGTTAAAAATTAGTGAGCCCAGATCTTCTCCTTCTTATATTAAAATCAACCAAACAATTTTCAAGCTTTTAAATCACCTTCTCCAAAACCTTCTCCAAAGTTGCAATTTCTCTTTTAATCATCTCTCTTCTTTCCATTCTCTTTTCAATTAAAAAACGAGCACAATTCTTTGTTACTAAATGAAACACCGAAAGCTTTCATCGCATTCCTCCTCGTGGACATGACCCGTTAGCCCGAAGCTACACGGTAAATCTCTTAACTCTTTGATTTTACAATCAATTTTTGGCGCCGTTGCCGGGGAGGAAACGGTGTATTTATTTTTAACAAGTTTGGTGTCTTGTTTCAGGGACTTCAAGATTCAGATCTAGCATTCAAGCTTTGCAAGAGAAGACTTGTAAATTCTGTACCCCTACTCTCGAAAGTAGGAAACAGAATTTCAAGAAATTGCGTTGCAAAAGTTGAAAATTTCATTGGACTACTAAAACTCTTTTTTGCAGGACATATTGCTCGCAAAAAATTAAGTTTTTGTACGTTATATTCTTGCTATTTCTGCTATCCACCATCCCTGTTTTAATCCAATAGTAATTTGAGTGATTGTTAATTACTTAAAAAACGTTTAGACTTGCATTCTAGGCATTTGTCTAATTACGTTTATTTTACAATTACTGTTGAAGAGAGCTGGAGACAAGGTACATATGCATAGCATATAGTTTAGGAAACATTCTTGGGTGATATTTTGCTTTTGAATGTTACTTTTCTGTATCTTGCACACTTTGCACAATAAATTCTAAGGGCAAAAACCCAATTCAAGATAAGGTGGGGAAGTCATTACCCTTCCTTAGCCCACAAACCATCTCCAAGCACGCACAACCTAAGCCTAAATAAAATCTGATAGACGTTGGCCTTAGGGACATCTCGAACTCACTAGGAGATTATCCTAAGGGGAAGGTGTTGGAATTTGACTCCTGCCAAATCAGTGTCTAGGAAGGGGATTGAGGGCCGAAAGCCCGAAGGTTGGTGGTTACTTAATTAAGGAACGTCTTTGACGGATAACATCCCACCAATCTTGCCCTGACTTGGCTGATTAGCTTGTGGTCAAAGTCTACATTATACCTCCTGTGGACAATCAACCAGTTAGGAGTTGTCTAGGTCAAGGTTACCTTAGACTAGACTTGATTGTTTTCTCTTCTTAACTATTGGCGAACTTGTTTGTGATTGTGTTTGTGTATGCAAGTGTGGTCAAGAGACCCTAATTCATCTAGGTTAACTAGAAACACATCACCACCCAAGTTCGAAACAAGACCAGATTCGGTTATGGATCAACCGACATCTTTGCAGGATAGGTTCTATTCCATTAGAACATCACTTCCATCCTGCATCCAACTTCCATCGGTTGGTGAACACAACTTTGAGCTTAAGCCACAGTTCATCAATACACTCTCTAATTTTCATGACTTAGAGTCTGAAGATGCCTATTTCTTCATAAGAGAATTTGAGGAAGTATGCTTAATGATGAAAATCCCACACCTTGCAGATGATACTAGATACTATTAGGTTGAGATTTGTCCCATTTGCTCTTAAGGACTTAGCCAAGAAATGGCTCTACAACTTAGCGACTGGCTCCATCACATCTTGGGATAGTTTCATCAAGGTCTTCTTGAAGAAATTCTATCCAATCCACAAGACCGCTCTCGTTAGGAAAAACATCATGCAGTTCAAGTAAGAACCAAGTGAACCGGTTTGGAGGTACTTTGAACGCTTCAAAGACCTCCTTGTCCAATGTCCTCATCATGGAATAGAGAAATGGCGACAATGCCAAATTCTTTATGACGGTTTAGACTACTCGACCAAGACTCTCTTAGAAAGCATGTGCCAAGGGGATTCTTGCAGAAGGATGAGCATGAAGGATGGGATTATATGAGAATCTAGCTGAAAAGACCATCCAATGGGAACCTTCTAGTGAAAGCTCTAGAAATTCAAACTCTATCTCTTCAAAAGGAGGTCTCCATTCGATTGAATCATCCATAGCTAACGAGGCTAAGTTAGCTAACCTAGCGAGAAAGACTGGAAGCTTTAGAAACTAAGGAACCAAGCCCAGTCAATCAAGTCAGCTCGAACCAATTTTCAACTCTGGGTTGTACTTACTGTCAAGCCATGAATCATGTGTTTGAGGAGTGTCCTTTATTTCAAGCTCACCAACACTTTTCTGAACCGATGAATGCAGCCTTTTCAAGGCCGAACAATGATCCTTACGCTCCAACGTACAATCCTGGCTGGAGAAATCACCTAAATTTCTCATGGAGCCAACAAAATAATGACCACCCACGGTCAAACCATGCAAACCACTTCCATCATTCCAATAATTCTTCCAATCATCAACCCAACTTTTCCAATCACCCTCACAATTCTCCCAACAATTTTTCAAATTATCAACAAAAATTTTCCCAACCAAGCTCCACCACTTCCTTCCAGAATCCTCAACTCGAAAGGAGAATGACTGATTTTGAGAGAAACATGAAAAGGTACATGAAGAATCAAGATTCCCTCATGCAAACAATACAGAGGCTAGAGGGTCAAATGAGCCAGTTAGCCAACCCACAACATGAGAGGCAAAAAGGTACCTTGCCCAGTCAACCAATTATGAATCCCAGGAATTCACAACAAGCTCATTTGGTTGAGGATCAATCACTGAATCAATGTAATGTTGTTCATACATTGAGATCGGGAAAGAAAGTTGATAGCCAAGTGTCAACACCACCTAATCCTAGTCAGCACAATCACACTTCAGCATCCACCTCATCTAATCCCACTCCTCCTAAATTTGATGAATCTGAAAAAGATAAGTCAGTCAGTCATGTGCACCAGCCTATAGCACCATTTCCTAATAGGCTGAAAAATAACAAGCAAAATCCACATATAGATAAGATAATTGAGATCTTTAATCAAGTGAAGATAAATGTGCCACTTCTTGATGCCATCCAACAAGTCCCATCTTATGCTAAGTTTCTTAAGGACATGTGCACCAAGAAGAGAAAGACTAATGTACCTAAAAAGGTCTTCTTAGCCACTAACATTAGTGAGCTACTATCGGGTCCGATCCCTATTAAGTACAAGGATCCAGGTAGTCCAACCATTTCCTGCACAATAGGACAAGCCGAGATTAGTCGTGCACTTCTTGACTTGGGGGCAAGTATCAACTTGCTTCCATTCTCAGTTTATCAACAACTCGGGTTGGGCGATCTTAGTCCAACTCGAGTCACTATCCAACTGGCTGACCGTTCAGTGAAAGTTCCAAAAGGGGAGATTAATGATGTCCTTATCTGGGTTGGGGAGTTTATTTACCCTGTTGATTTCATAGTTCTAGAGACACGACCTGTACTAACTCCAATCATAAGGCTCAAACTTCTGTTATCCTAGGGCGACCATTCCTTGCTACTGCCAATGCCATCATCAATTGTAGGAATGGGTCCATGAGGTTAACTTTTGGGGACATGACTAGAGAAGTCAATGTTTTCAACCTATAAAAACAACCTCGTAAGATAAGAGATCAAACATTTGAGGTAAACTTTGTTGAAAATAATTGTGATGAAGAGAGTGAAGATATAGAAGATGAGTCGCTGTTTCTTAATGAATTATTTAAGAATGAATGCGATTATCTTGATGAGAAGGCATATGTCGAAATCCTAATGTTAAAGTACCCTTTAAAAAGGAGAAATTTGATTTGAATGTCTTCACTTTCGATGAGCCAACCAATAATGTATCACATGAGAATATAGTTCAAGAACCTCCGATTGACATACTCTTTGAAAACCTCTTCGAAGAAGAACTCATGTATTTGGATGAACCAATTAGGGATCTTTTGGTTAATTACACATCTCTAAGGGAAAGTGTTGACCTAAGCTTTGAGGAGATATATGGAACTGAGTTAGAATTCCTAGGCATTCATAGTGAGGAAGTTCCAACTGAGAAGTGTGGTGGTGATCAATTTTTGGATAATGAATGTAGAAATATGAGGAAGGAAAACCTAAAGAAGTTGAGACTGGGGAGGAAGAGAGCTAAAATGACAGAAAATTGGCCTCCCCACTATGCCCTATAAAGAGGACCCATTGGAATGACGGGAAGAGAGCTAGAGGGATAAGACCGAAAAAGATCTAAGTGTGAGAGAAACTTGATGTTGTACATATTTTTATATAATATATGCACCTCTTTTACATTGCATTTCATGCATGTATACATTTCTTTCATACATTAGGTACAATGCATGAGATAAGTGTGGGGGAGGGTTCAAGGGTTCTAACCTGACTAATATAACTTCAAAAAAAAATCTAAAATGTAAAAAAAAAATGTAAAATGTAAAAAAAAATGTAAATTTTTTTTTTGTATATATATATATATATATATATATATATATATATATATATATTATATATATATATATATATATATAACTTTTTGAAAGGTAAGAACAATATTTTGATATATTTTTGTAAGAAATTAAGTCAATTTTAAGGAATAGGAAAAATAATTAGGATTTCTTACACTTGGTCAAATAAGATGACTTGTTTGATTTTTATGGTTAGGAAGAAAATTTGTAAAAGTAATTTAGTCTTGATCTTTACCTTGATGAAATATGCACATTTTATACACTTACACACTTAGGGTTTAAAAACAAAGACTCTTATGCCTTATAAAAGGAAAAAAGAAAAAAACTATATGAAAAAAAATAATAAATAAACAAATCTAATTATTGATTAGCTAGGTGCTTTGGCCTAAGCAAGCCTTGGTATTTATGCAAAAGATAATTAGATAAGTTTGAAAATATATATATATATATATAAATCCTCTGATTAAGCTGGGTATTTGTGCCCATGAAGCATAAGTATTCACGCCTAAAAGGGGTACATTTTATAAATAAAAACCTTGGTTTCGTGGCCTTATCTGCTCGAGTGTTTAAGTCCTTAGGGGTGTTTTCTCACCTGGTGCCCTAAAATTGTCCGGTTTGGATGTCACCGACTAAAGGCTCGTTATATAGGCAGATTAGAAAGCCTAATGAAATTGAGGAATAAATTCCACCAAAAATAAATATAAATAAGGCATAGGAGTTAATGTTAAAGAACCCTTAGTCAACTTCACACAGTCACGATGGTGCATATAACTCAGGGTAAAGTAATAGACTAGATGAGAAAGACAATTTGACTCCCTACTTTGATTGATGACATGTTTTTGAATGGAGACTAAGTTTACGAATGAAAATTTTGATATTCCTATAACTTATAGATTACTTAAACTCTCATAAATATACTTCAAATATTTTCTCTTTTCAAAATGCTTTTCGAAAATACTAACTTTTTTCTCTTTCTTTATGGATTTTGTGGGTGCAATCCACTGGAAACCCTCACGAGACAAAACTCGTCCTCTAGGGTAACCTAGAGGTTTAACGGCTTGTTGCATATGCTCAGTACAATTGAGTGACCTGCGAAAGTGGTCCAATAATTGATTAGAATTAGTCTGATGTTTTGCTCGAGGGCGAGCAAAAGATAAGTGTGGGGGTGTGATCAGTTACATATATTGCATATACATTGTCACCTTACCATACTTTTTAGCTAATAAATCCTAATAATAAGTCTTCTTCTTCTTTGTTAAATGTAGGCCCAATTGCTAAAAGAAAGGAAAGAGAAACAAGCCCAAAAGCCCACCAAATTCTGATTTAATTCAGAATAAATTCGAAATCAAGGAATCAGGGCAAAATCTTGGCATATCAGAGAGGTTGAAAACTGGTTGAAAAGAATCCTCCCAATTCAAGCGGTTAAAGTCAACAATCAAAGGCTGTTTCGTCAAATCCTGGAGCTGAAACGAGAAAACCAGCAGAAGATATGGGCGAATCACCAAAGAGGGGAGTTCCACCACTTGGGTGTGGCCATCTGGCCACACCAGGGCCGCGGAAATGCGGCCCTAGCCGTGTTTTCGCGGCTTGTTGAAAGCTATTGGGGGAGCATTTGCTCCCCCAATCTTCTCACAACCTCACCCCTCTGGTTTTTTCCTATAAATACCATGTTCAACAGAGGAAAAAGTAGCGAAGAATAGGATTAAATTTTTTGTTTATTCTTTAAGGATTTAGGCTCTTTGTTAGATACTATAGAAGTTGTATTTTTGTTTTATAATTTGTAGTTCAGTGCAAACACCAGAGAGAAGAGTGGAATTGAGTGTGTAATTCGTCTTTGAAGTGACAATCAAAGGAGCTTCTACTTGCTTGATCAACTCAACTCGAATTCGGTATGTTCAAGTTTACTTGTCATTCTTTTTTTTGTTTTCATTTCATAATGAGTAGCTAATTCGTTTTCTGGGCTCACTAATGGACCTCTTCTATCACCTCTCTCTTGACTGATTTTCATAAAAGCAACACTTTTTGAATCATAAAGTACCTTAGTTAAAACTTCGTTCTTGAAAGCACATGAGGATTTCTTTATTTTAACTTGGACTTTTAAAGCACAAATCTCTTTGAACTGTTTTTATTACATACTTACTTCTTCGCGCTTGATGGTTTAATATTCACTTCTTAATGATTTGTAATGAAAGGGCTTATGATTTAAATGAAACGATCTTATTTATTTTGCTTGGACATTAAAAGAAACTAAAGGTTTTTTGGTTTATAATAAAAGTGATGCAACCCAAATTTCCTTGAGATAAGTACATAGCTGAGTTAAAAATTAGTGAGCCCAGATCTTCTCCTTCTTATATTAAAATCAACCAAACAATTTTCAAGCTTTTTAAATCACCTTCTCCAAAGCCTTCTCCAAAGTTACTATTTCTCTTTTAATCATCTATCTTCTTTCCATTCTCTTTTCAATTAAAAAACGAGCACAATTCTTTATTACTAAACGAAACACCGAAAAGCTTTCATCGCATTCCTCCTCGTGGACACGACCCGTTAGCCCGAAACTACACGATAAATCTCTTAACTCTTTGATTTTACAATCACTAAGTTACAATTAACAGGTTAAAAAGTCTTTCTTCTTTGTTTTAAAATAAAAAGAACGAAACTAGGTTAAGTAGAAAGAAAGTGGAAGATAGAAAATAGTTTTGAGATCATTTTAAGTTAAAAGATGAACTATGTTAAAAGAGAGAATGAAAAGAATAGAGAAGAAGAAAAGCGTTGATTTTTAAAGTCATTTTTAAACTAAGAAATGAAATGAAATACAGAAAGAAAACTTACCTCTTCTGATTGACTGCTTACTTTGAATCGGTTGCGAAGATTACCTCAGAGTAAATTAAAGCGAAACAATAGAAGGGGACAACGATCGACTAAGTTCAGTAACAATG